>OMKN01056660.1:0-11097 GCA_900302345.1 Melanonus zugmayeri | reverse complement strand
CCTGCTGCCTGGCAACGTGGACCACAGAACGCCATGGAGACATGTGAGGCTGCAGCGCCATTTGGATCTCATACACACACAAACACACACACACACACACACTTCCTGGTCTAGTGTGGTTGAACTTTCCCTCTCTGACAAATAAAATAATGTAGAATGTTTTTTGGAGAATAAACTGTGTTCACCTCAGGAAATGCAGCTTTGTAGCTTATCCATTTCCCATTTCCTGGCCATTATTTGGACAAATTTCCACACCAGCCATAAGCATGAGAAGATACCAGAAGTTGTCATTGGCACAAGAACAAACAACAAACTATCCATTTAATAGAAGTACACAATAGCACATTATAAATGGGTGAATGTGAAAGTAAAGACAATATAATATAGTGGGCCTTTGGCACAACATGACTTGGTACCACACTGTTCTTTTTTAACATAAGCCGATTTGCAGAGAATCCTGAATCCTGGCAGTGTGTTTAATCTTATGTAATAACCTCTGAAGTGCACACAGAAGTGTGTGTGTGTGTGTGTGTGTGTGTGTGGAGTTAGGGGGTTAGGGGTTAGGGTTAGTGTGTTCACACATTGACTCTGCAAACATGGCCGGGTCTATGGAGGACAGCGATAAATAAATGATTGGTTAGAATAACAGGATGTTTACAGCTTAAGGAAAGTGACGGTGAGAGAGAGAGAGACAGAGAGACAGAGACAGAGAGAGAGACAGAGAGAGAGAGAGAGACAGAGAGAGAGACAGAGAGAAACAGAGAGAAACAGAGAGAGAGACAGAGAGAGAGAGACAGAGAATCCTGCATATCGAGGTTCCATCTGAGCAAACTAAACAACAGCAACTTCCACTGTTTATTGACAGATAAACCCTTTGTGACAGGACAACCCTCGCGTTTCTCTGCACAAAATAGATTACTTCTATCAATAGAATCATAACACAAAATATTTAGCTAAAGGATTTCCTAATCCACAAATAAGAAACACAAACTGTATTTGTAAAGAACATTTCATATCAACACAATTCATGTTTACACACACACATTTCCACTAACATTTCACATATATTCATATATTCTGAATATAAATGTATATATATACTCATATGAGTATGTAGGTACATAATACATATGCTTTGTATTTTCATTTGTATAGTTTAAATACTATGAATATAAATATGCCTACCATGCTGGATTGAAAGTGACAAGCAATAACTCTCTGTGTGAGACATTACAACCTTAGGACTCTTTTTATTAATGATATTCTATTAAAGACTGGATATGCAGATACAGTTGGATTCAAATATCTGGGTTAGTGCAACCACTTAAACATAATAGTGTGATTGTAGGAGCATAGCTAAGAGATGTATTTGTGGAGAACACACACACACACACAGTGGACTCAAATGCACAACCCAACACTCAAGGCAGGTGGAATCAAAAAGTCTTTACTTGAAGCAGGGGTTCGGTACACAGAAAATACAGAAGGTATCCAAAACACTAAGCTAGAGCAAAGTAGAAAAACACGAGAAACAAGGTCTATTAATTATTAAAGAATATGCGAGGAGAAACGTCTGGACCGCTACACTCGGCGGTACAAAGACGAACTGGCACAAGGAGAAGGGAGACACATGAGGGCAGGAAGTGAATAAATCTGAAATTAAACCTTAAAGGATAACTTCGGGATTTTTCAACCTGGACCCCACTTTCCCATCATTTTGGGTCTAAGTGATTAATGCGGACAACAATTTTTGAAATTGGTCCAGTATTGAGCGAGAGTGCTTTTACCGTCAGCCGCAAAATGTCTGCAATGTAAGCCTTTGGGGCAATAGCACCCCGTCAATGTACGTCCTCGTCCGAGGCGGCTGAAGCACTCTCGCTCAATACTGGACCAATTTCAGAAATTGTCCACATTAATCACTTAGACCCAAAATGATGGGAAAGTGGGGTCCAGGTTGAAAAATCCTGAAGTTATCCTTTAAACCGCAGACCGGGATGTAACAAACATATGGCTAAACACAAACATATCTAAACACACACACATGCACACACACACACATGCACACACGCACAAACACACACCCATGCACACAAACATATGGCTTAAACGCACACATCCATCTAAACACACACATTCTCTCTCACACACACACACACACACATACAATCCCCCAATAAGGTGAAGTGTGGTGGTCAGGTGCAGGTGACAGCAGACAGGGGGACGCTGGTGGTGTGTGACACCAGGTGCAAAGCCCTTCTCCTTCCCGCTTGGCCTCCTCCCTCCACAAGGCACAGCTCCAGACCACAGGAGGAGAGAGAGGAGACACCACCTCAGAGATGGCCATTACAGACTTCCTCGCAGCCTCCGATATCACCTCCGCCATCAACGCTTGCAAAGGTAAGGAGATGTGAATGGCATGGATGAGAATGTTTGTAGTTTCCGAGGTGCAACAAGTGGGATGCTTTACGAAGAACACATTTCAGACATTTTGTGAGATGTTTAAGAGAAAAGGCCAGATATCAAAGAAGACATCACCTTATTGGGTGTTTAAATTAATTTTCAGTGAAGCATTTTGTTTTTTGCTTCTGTTGATTCCTTTTTTTTTTTTTTACTTCCAACGAAAGATTCTTTTAGTCCAAAGATGTTTTTCAAAACAGTGGGCTTGTCCAAGAAGACACCGGCCGAGATTGAGAGAGTTTTCAAGATGCTGGACCAAGACAAGAGTGGCTTCATAGAACAAGATGAGCTACAGTTGAGTGAACAGAAATTGTCTTAAGCCGTCATGCTTAACAAACATTTTTCTCCCCATTTCCCCCCCCGCCACATACTCATCTGTGGTTCTTCGTAGCAGATGACAGAAACTCCTATTTCGTAATCACAATATCTGCTATGATTTTGTGATTTATATGCTTTCCTGCCCTTTGCTCTGCCTGTCAGACTGTTCCTGCAGAACTTCTCCAAAGGAGCAAGGCCCCTGACCGCGGCGGAAACCAGGGCCTTCCTCCTGGCCGGTGACTGTGACGGCGATGGGAAGATCGGCTGGGAAGGTAGGCCTATATCCACTGTCTTTTTGTATTACGATGAATCCACACCATTTATTCAGTAGGCCCACTTAAGGACCGGGGGTTGGAAGTGACAAGCGAAGCAACCGAAGCCACTTAGGACAAGGCTGTCATTGCCAGATTATCACTCTTCAGCGTGACACTTGAATACATCGGGACAGCATTACAAAGATATTTATATATATTTATATATGTTAGCAAAGCAAAGCCCAAGTCATAGTCTTTATCTGTTTTTTAAGGATTTCAAACATTGTTATCCTAATTTATTTGTTCTTTGTACTTTCTTTTAGAGTTCTCTGCCCTGGTGAAGTCATCCTAACACAGCACATGAGTGGTTGCATGGTCTTCATTGATCCCGTTTTATTCAAATGTAAGCCCATCGGCTCATGGACTAACGACAAATCCAATGCTTTGAATTTATTTTGGGGGACGAGTTCAATTTTGTGTAGGCTAGGAACATGTGGTGTAAATGTGAATTCATTAATTCAAATAAACATTTCATGGTGTAGCCCTTATTTCACAGAAGTGTATGTTTGCCTTATTGAAAAGTTTGTGAATAAATGTGTCTCCTTTCTTACATTTGTGCGTTGAAGGGGGGCAAGTTTTCACTGCCAAGGCCTATAGCGTGCTCCATCTAATTGATTTCTAATAAGCGTAATGATATAAGCTATCAACCAGGGCCGTACAAATAATATATATCCCTCCAATATTCAAATACGCTCAAAATGTCCCCCCCAATATATTGCTATAAAAAAAAAATCATTAGCAAATGTAATCATAATCATAACTAAACGTAACAAATTGCCATTATTATTACTACCAGCAGAAGCCGTTGCTCGACTGCTGTGGGTTGGTACAATGTCAAACACTGTACTGTCTCTCTGTTACTTTAAAATAAAATGTATTAATTAACCGATATATATATATATATATATATATGTGGGTAATAGACAAAAAATACATAGATACAATAGATACGTTGCTGTTGGTGTGTAGATCCTCACATTAAAGAAAGAGGGTCATTTTTCTTTGTATGTCATAAGTCAGATATAACAAGTACAACATGACCAGTCCTGGGGAGTAGAGGAGAGGAGAGGAGGGGCTGGAGAGGAGAAAATGAGAGCAGAGCAAACCCCCTGCTGCCCACCCAGGTTTACTTGTAAATATGTCAATAAAAACAGCAATTTGCGCAACATTGGCCACAGCTGGACTTGTCTTCATATAACAATGCATAGATTGATGTTAAATATGCAAAATAAATAAAAACTGAATCCCATGTGTTAGTGATTTTTTTTATATTTTAGAATTGCAGGACATTTTTCACATTTCTATAGGTTCGCTCTTATTGCCGTGACGACCAGCCGAGCAGCGCGTGTCTGTAGGCCTGTGCAGCCTGTAGGCCTGTGCAGCCCTGTAGGCCTCACGGCTCCATCGGGAGTCATTTTACGGAGGAAATGCATAGCTGTCAATCTTACGTTTACATGCCTGCGAGTGGCGTCAAGTTTAGTCTCTAAAACGCCCCTCTTGCGTTTCGCAAAAGTATTGCAACCCCCAATGGAAGATAAAAATAGACCAATTTGACAACTAGACACATTTTTTCCTAAATCTATTGCAGTGCAAGCGGTGTACGTTACACCTTGAACGACGAGGGTGGAGAGTATAAAATGAGGAGGAACCCGTCCAGTCTCTACCCGGCTTTCAAGTGGGATACAGCACTCAAGGTGAGTTCCCATCAAGGCTGCATCCTCTCTTTGCGCTCTTCTGGAAGGAAAGGAAAAAAAACTATTCGCAGCAAACGCACCTGTTTTGCTCCAGCAGGAAACCTTTTGGAATTAAAATATTGGAATTGGCTTTTAATGTTAGAGCTGGCTTCCTCCAACAACTCAGCCTGGATTCTTCAGCATGGACTTGGCAACGATTTTTTTCTGGCCTGGTGTTGGCTGGCATAGCTTTACAGCCTCAACCTCTCAACCTATATCTGAGTTAGCTTGGAGCTTGTTGAATAGGGAGTTTTAAAACATATTAAATAGGATGCTTGGTAGCAAACTGGACTCTGCCATGTCCTGCTCAGACCACTTCTACATTACCTTTAGGCCTATTGCCTGGAGTGGAGATTTCATTTTCAATGTTGTGCTCATCTCAACGATGAGCACATATACATACAAGATAAAACTCTTAACTAGGCCATGTAAGATGTAATATTTAATAGAAAAAATGAAACTATGCTAACTTTACAGTTGATATTGCTCTAAAAGTATATATATGTCTCTATGACTCTAATCATATATTGAATCTCAATTGCTCTTTCTCTCTTTCCCCAGAACTCTCTAAAATGGCATTCGCTGGAATTCTCGCCGACGCTGATGTCGCCGCTGCCATCAAGGGATGTGCGGGTCAGTCCTCCATCTTTCAACTTCATCTACATCTGCTTTTACAGACACCACATAGTTTAATCTTCTATCTTCATTAGCATCTTCATCTCTACACACCACATAGTTTAATCTTCTATCTTCATCGCATCTTCATCTCTACACACCACATAGTTTAATCTTCCATCTTCATGTATACACACCACATAGTTTAATCTTCCATCTTCATGTATACACACCACATAGTTTAATCTTCCATCTTCATCTCTACACACCATATAGTCTCTCTTATAGTCACATTTCTTGATTGACATTTGTTGTTGTTTAACTAATTTAATATAATTTTACTACTACTCTTTATTGCTAATTAAAATGTACTGGTACTGGACTACTGGAAGTTGGCCAACTTAATGTGACCCTTAAACGTTTTTTAAATAATTCGCACTAGAGCAAATGATAACAAATAATTTCATGATAGGGAATTAAATAATTGGAAATTTGGAACAATATTCATATATATATTCCAATATATTTGTATTGATTTTAAATCACACCCAACTATACACTATAGTATACAATATAGCACACTATACTATATATTTACATCAAAGTATATATTTATTGATACAATACGATATCAAACTAGAGCTCTAATGTTTTAAATGCAAGTATTTCAAAACTCACATTCTGTTAACTTTCAGGGCTTATCTTCCCTCCATAATTATTTTGGACCACATAACAGCATATCAGATGACATTTTATCACTACCACTACCATAGTGTCAACCTCAAATAGCGCTTTAACAACCACCATTATCTATTGATTCAATATTTTTGTAATTTTCCGTTTTTAATGACTTAGACAAAGATGTATTAATGGCTATCTGTCAATTTCCTTCAATCAATTAATTAATTAACCTTAAATCCAATCAATATTTTTTCAGAATAAATGAATGGATGCTTAGATAATCACCCCTAAGTTTCCATTTCCATTCACTAAGCTATAAGCCAAGCGATAGTGTCTGGAATAGAGAAGATCCATGCTAGACCTGTCTATATATTTTCCATATGTTCACTCATTCATTCTGCCACTCAACTCATCTCTCTCTCTCTCTCTCTCTCCTTGAAACAGCTGCTGACTCCTTCAACTACAAGACGTTCTTTGCCACGGCTGGCCTGAGCGCCAAGTCTCCGGAGGACATCAAGAAGGCTTTCTTCGTGATTGACCAGGACAAGAGTGGCTTCATTGAGGAGGATGAGCTCAAGTAAGCACCCTAAAACACTTGTTGATCTCAATGGTTCACTATAGGAATCTGATCTTATTCAGGATTTTTTTTTATCCTCATCAAAACACATTGACTAGTTTAACCTGAGATTAGCTACATAATATAATAATATATCATTATAAATAATAATACAAGTGTGATTTACTGGAATATAGACCTAAAGAACCAGACAATAATAATAATATAACAAACAATACATGTTAATATCACATTTAAACAAGAAAGTTAGCATCATGGCATCAAATACAGTCGCATACAATTCCTACTCAATGCATTTTCTCTTTGATATGAGATATGATATGATATTAAGAATCAAACTAAACCACTACTTTCTTTGTATTTCCTGCAGGCTGTTTCTCCAGGTCTTCTCTGCTGGTGCCAGAGCCCTCACAGATGCTGAGACCAAGGCCTTCCTGAAAGCCGGCGACAGCGACGGTGATGGTGCTATTGGAGTTGATGGTAAGTCACACCCTCTCTCCACACATGCTATAGCTATAGCCTTACCGCTCATAAACCACCACTCAAAGCTGTCAGCTCAACTATTCCCCCCCCCCTCCTCCTCCTCCTCCTCCAGTATATATTTAGGACTAGATGTGCCTGCAAGTGCCTGGTTTCAAATGCTTACAACTAGGAAATGCTTAGTGGTGGTGAATGGTATTAGCTATATCAACTGGATGTTTTACACTTTACTTGGTTGAACCATAGAATGGCAAACAAATAATTAATGAAATGGCTACAAATTAAAAATGACAAATTAAATGGAAAACAACTTTGATCTTTGAATGGTATTCACTATAGAACCATTGCTTTTTATACTTTATACTAGCATATCTTAACAATGTTTCTATTTAACACTGAACTCTTTAATTATGGACATAGCCTTCCTTGGTTAAAGCATACAATGGGAAGCAAATAGCAAATTGAATGGCTTCACATTTGATTTCATTTTAAATTGAAAACCTCTGATCTCTTCTCCTCTCTGTCCTCCTCTCTGCAGAGTTCGCCATACTTGTGAAGGCATAATCTGATTCTGTGGAACCACAGTTTCTGAGTACTGAGGATGTGCTGTCTGAGTCAAATAGTATATCTTTTTATATGCATTTTATTTATAAAGTCACAGGCAATATTGTAACTCTATCCGAGAGCATTTTCACTGTCACTTTTTTTTTTTTTTTTTTTTTTAATTTTATGCAATCATCGCATACCGAAGAAGAGAAACTACATCACTGCTCATTTGTACTTTTTGAAAATGAAATAAACTCTGATTTGGTTTAGAAACGTTGCTTCGCTTGATATTTTCAACATTTCCAAAAAAGTCTATTTTATTTTATTTGATCTTAGCTTGCTTAGCTTTAGCCTAAACATTTATCAGTTCTATGCTGATAATTCCTACTACTTCTCTACTTCTTCACTCTCAAAGAGGTCTATGGTGATCTTTGCTAGTGCAAAATCACACATGGATGAAAACAGATCTTTTGGCTGAGCCGGGGAATACACACTATGTAAGTCCTAGCCAGCACTGGCAAAGGTACAGGTGGTCTAGAACAGTGGCAAAGTCAGTCACTTTATGATGCTGATTTACAAGCAAGTAGTGTGAGTATTCACACAGTATAGCCTATGATCCAATAAAATAGGAGAAGAGCCAAGAGGCGGTGTAGGATTTCAGCTTCACCTCAATTATATGTTTTTTGTCAATGAAGCACATTTATTTGAAACCTTCTCTCGGATTACAAGCAACTGCCGGACAGAAGAGGCTGTGTCTGAATATAGGTCACTTCTAAATCTGCTGCAGGGAGAAGCCAAAAAGGAACCAAGAAAGCAGTCTTCAAGCAAACTATTAAGGAACATCGAATTCAATTTGAATTCACCTAAAAAAAAGTGAACAAATCTTGTCTCTCACCATTGGCCAGTCGAATGACCAGTTTATTACCAATATACATTGCAATCATTAGGTTTCTTTTGGGAAAGTCACGGTGGAAAGGCATTTTCACCTCTCTTGAATAACCTCATATGGTTGACAGACAGACTATCAATCTTCTCGGGTCCAACATGAACCCTGACATTGTAGAAGGGCATGCATATAGGCTTAAAGTGAGCACCACATAAAGTGAGGTGACAGACCTCTTTTTGGACCACACCAAATACTTCGAATTAATACTGCATCAAATTTATGTTTTATGTTTTATGTTTTAACCAAACATTTCAATTAAAGAAGACTTTTGAGAAAAAATCAACTCTGTGTGGTCTCCCTTTGTTCATGAAGACACATAGATAAAAAAAAATCAACCCAACCACAACAATAATACACCATTTGGGATAAGCAGTAGTATTTGTACTATTGCTATTTGTACTATTGCTAAGTTGGATGTATGATGTTGTTCTCAGTTGAATAACAGCTACAGGTGTATTTCAACAGCACCCCCTGCTGGTAAAAGAGCGCACGGCACACTGACATAGTGTGCCTGGCTGTAGTTAAGATGATTAACACATACATTAACTTAACCTGATATCATTGTTTGCTATTGCATGAGATAGATTATCACAATCACAACGTAAGCTTCTTCAGAAAGCCATAGGCCTACATACCTGTTAATGATAAGGGCAACGGTGCCTATTTGGTTTCAATGTTTCTTAAAATAGCAATCGGCCTATAAATCAAAGAATGCAAAGTGTTAAACTAAAGTGGTTATTTCTCAATTACATCAGATGATAACTGGTTAATTACGTTTTTATTTTTTATTTTTTTAATGTGTTTCTGGGGTGTAGAATTGCACATAAAACTCTCTGTCGCCACTTGGTCATCAATCAAATCGCTCAAACATCCAAATCAACGAATAGAGGGCTTATATTCTGGTATGAAACAATATGAAAAGTTTGAGAATCCTACAAAATCTATCCTACTTTATAGACATCGCCTAATTTTGGATTTAAATATTTTACAGTTTGGCCGATTTTTTTTCCTCCCCAAAACTCTTCAGCAGCATCGCACTGGCCGCTCACCAGTGGACAATGGGATGGTCAGCATCCCATTCTAATGGTGAACAAACAGCCATGGGGAAAGTCTACCTTGCTTAACAGTGATGTACACAGTTTTACAAAGATTCCCAAAACCTATACTTCACTCAAACCAGCAACTTATTATTATAATAAGGTGTCAAACACTTTTGTGAGGGGGGGGGGGGTCGACATTATACATGTACCATTTAAGCATCTTTCATTTGTACTTATTAATAGAACCGCTCTGACTACTGGACACATTTTTCAACGCTCTGCTTTTGAAGCGCGGTGTCTATTTCATAAGCCTCATATTTCGGGTTAGAGAAGGTATATAAGCTTGTGAGAATAGCCAGAGATGTTACTGCAGTGACATCCAGAATCGTCTCTTAGCGTTATCTACTCTAAGTCCTTTAGAGACAACCCTGAGGTGAGTCTCTATATCCTACATTTATAGATAGACGCTGGTTATAAGCGGACGCACTGTGCGAGTGTAGGCCTACTCGGGAAAGGAGTCTTGAGTCTAGAAGTGCGCCTTTGGAGCAGAGAACAAAACTAATCCAAAGAATAGGCATGTTCGCCGCCACGGCTGCAAGGGATTGGTTTTTTTCCACGTATTGTTTTTTTTTTAAGTGGACTAAGTGGACTAGATCGTCTGCATCCTCTTTTCTTTTTTTCTTAGTTGAGCTTCATGTTGGCTGCAGACCTTTGGGACACAATGCATGGTGATGGGGTCACGACTGTTCCCGAGTGCTTGATTGGGAATGACAGACAGTAGGGATCAACTGTCATTTTTTCCCCAAAAAAACTTATACTTTTCTTTTCTTTTTTTCTCTTCTCAGATAAAATGGCTTTCGCCGGAATTCTGACCGACGCTGACATCACTGCAGCCCTGGCGGCCTGCCAAGGTAAGAGCTTTGTTTGTTATAAATATCATAATTGCGATAGACATGATTGATTAGTAGGCCTACTATAGTATAGGACTTCTGGGAGTTTAGATGCACACTCAAGTGTTTAAGTAGGCCTACATCATCTATTAGTATATATTTTGGCACTTTTGACTTCAGCCATTGTAGCCATATAGTATATTATATAGGCCTATGACTTATCATAGTGTGATGCATAATAATATTATGTATAATATTGAAAAATCTACTGCAAGTATAATAAAAGGTAAGCAATTCGACTACACCAATAACTAATCACCATCTCTCTCTCGCCTTCTCTCTCTCTCTCTCTCTCATCTCTCCCACTCTCTCCCAATCTCTCTCTTTCTCTCACTCTCTCTCTCCCTCACTCTCACTCTCTTTCCCACTCTCTCCCTCTCCCACTCGCTCTCTCTCTCTCCCAATCTCTCGCCCTCTCTCTCTCTCTCTCCTCTCCCCCT
>OMKN01056651.1:2830-15072 GCA_900302345.1 Melanonus zugmayeri | reverse complement strand
CAGGGCTTATTATTGGGGAAGCAGCGCACAACCCTCACTGGTACAAGCATGTCCCTGCAGAAAGATGTGTAGCTGACGATGCAGTCAACCTCCCTGTCAATGATGGCCAGGGTGTCATAGAGTGGATGAGAGGTGTTGTCCATGATGGCCAGGGTGTCATAGAGTGGATGAGAGGTGTTGTCCATGATGGCCAGGGTGTCATAGAGTGGATGAGAGGTGTTGTCCATCATGGCCAGGGTGTCATAGAGTGGATGAGAGGTGTTGTCCATGACGGCCAGCAGTTTGACCAACATTCTCCTCTCAGCCACTGCACTCACAGGGTCCAGGCAGGCAGACTGTGAAGTTGGCAAACACAAATGCTGTCAGATATCAAAATAAGAAAATACTGCCTTGATGATGAAATTATTATTATTATATATCGAAAAAGACATGATCACTGTGATATTTCAAATTGTATGACTGGTGGACGGGTTTTGAGGTAACTGTGTGTTGCCAGGTGATATTTGTGTTTGTTGGCTAAATGAGCTAGCTTGTGTTAAATATGGAGGATAGGATTGTAGGATCATTTCAAATGATCCAAAGATGCAGAGAACAAGAGCCATAACATCATGTCCCTTGGCTGTATTGATCCGGCCCCATTCTCCTGTTTGTGTATTTGTCCAAAGTCAAACTGCAAAACAAGCTTTATTAAACATTCACTAATTTGTCTTTTATCCAAAGCGACAGAGTAAATTAAGGAGCAGGCAGGGGCCATCAAACCTCCCTTTCTGCTGGGGGTCAAACACTACACTATCCTTCCCCATAAGTGGCTATAAGATAAGATCTTCCCCATAAGATCTTTAAGACATCTTCATGCGTTTCTCCAGACTTGATTATACAGTATGTGTGCAAGTCTGGCCCTGTGAGAATATGTCATTAGATGCTAATAGATTAACGATACAGCAAATCACATCACCTCTAATGGTTGACCGACCCTTGCCCGGTGCTAGCAGGATAATACAGTAGATATAAATGAAATTTCATTTCAACAATTCTGTTCAATTTGTAAGTAGCCTACATAGATAAATAAATACATTGTCTAGACACATTTACGAAAATAGACAGTGGAGAGGACAGCATTTTACATTTTTTGTTTGTTTTGTACCTTGTGTACTTGTACATTTTTTTCCAAGCTTGCACTTATAAATTATCCACTAGAATATGCAACCAACCCATACATTGATTAAAAAACTAAAATGGGGCCATTTGCAGAGGCGTAACCACCACAGATAGAAAGAATTTACATACATTTACTTATGTACAAGATGTACGAAGATAGCCTTAAAGAATAGCAATAACAGAGCGGAGATGAGATTAAGGGGATCATCCCATTGTTTCCACAGCGGCAGCAGTTGAAGGGCACTCCACGTGGAGAGGGATCAGTTCAGCATGAGGTCATCTCCCCGGGGTCTGATTTTTAATGTGTTACTGCAACCAAAGTCTCAGCTTCATGCTCACTTAGCAGCCCCAGCCGCAAGCCAGGCGAGCACACCCTCGACACTGTTAAAGTTGTGAAGTCTGTTCACCCACAGTGTTCCCTCGGCATAATCCAAGACCCTTTCATCACCACACCACTACATTGCCGTATTTCCCAATTACAGTACGTTCCCTTTTTATGCCAAACATCCAAAATGGACTCGAATGTCAAATCATTTAACGTCCAACGGATCTGACAATTCTGAGAAATGTGCTACCCCTCAGAGCTCTGAGTGACGTGGCTCGTCTGCCAGCGGAGCCGTGGTCAGGTCCGCACAATGCTTGGGGCCAGGGGTCTTGGACATCATGCCCAGGTAGGTGGTTGTGTTGCGGGACATACAGTGAGATGTGAGGGTGCCCCCATGGACGTCGCCCTCTCCCACGTCCCCGGCCCGGGAGCCGCGACAGTAGCAGAAGTAGCCTTTTAGGTGCATACGGACCTTGCTGTGCAGGGAGGCGTAGATGAAGGGGTTGTAGCAGGTGGAGCTCATTGCCACTAAATGGCAGCACATCTGCAGGACGTTAATGTAACGCTTCCCTATGATGTGGAAGTCTGGGTCGAGGTCCAGCAGCAGGTTCAGCACCTACAGAGAGGGATGCGAGGACATATTTCTGTTTACTACTATTTAGTCATCTGGCAGATGCTTTCATCTGAAGCGACATGCATTGAATATCTTTTAGATGTGAGATGGCATTAAGGAGCAGGTAGGGGTTTAGAGATTTTGCTCAAGGAAGCCTATAGTTAAGACTGCAGCATTGGGGTTCAAACCCAGAACCTTTCGGCTGGGAGTGGAACACCCTAACTACTTGACTACATTACTCCATTTCAGTTGCATCATTTTTGTTCTTTGCTTATGTTTTACTTTACCCATATAGTAGCTAAACTATTCAATCATGACTCATTCACAACACTTGAAAATCAACCTAAAAAGGATTTAATATACATACAAAAGACAGGAGGTCTTTACGATGAATCATTGGCAGGTTTCATTATGTTCCATATACGCTTTGCATGCAAACCTGCATCATAATTTGCCATTGTTATTTTTAGATACATGGAATGTATAATGGAATGAATTTATAGAGCACTCACAATCACTTGTTTAAAGCTGCCATGCAAGGTGCTAACTAGTTTGTTGTAGTCAAATCAGCAACCACTGTTAAAATGATGACGCTTCGCATTTCAGATGCAGATGTGCCAAAACAAACGTATATTATGTCTATTGACTTTGCCTTCTTTCTTTGTGAGCAGTAAGGAACATTGCTTATGAGGTTTGAAGTGGCTTTGAAATGAAATAAAATACACCATAACACCTAACCCTAATTTCTGTTGCCTCTTTCTGCCAGCTGCTGCCTCCATTAACACAGCTCACCTCCTTTTTTGAATCATTTTATAGAATCATTTAATCTAAAAGGAGAGAAAATAGTGTGCCAGTGCCCCAAGAGCAGCTATGAGCTGCCAAAACCTACCCTAACCCTTACATAACCCTACACTAAACCTTGCCCATAACCCTACCCTAAACCTTGTCCCTAACCCTATACCTAACTCTAACATACCCCTATAACCCACCTGCAATGGCAGCCAGCAGAGTGCGAAGGCCAGCACGGAGGCGACCAGCAGGGTGAAGGTCTTCCTCCTCATCTGGCTCCAGCGTTCCTGGTTGTGAGACGTCTCCCCGGGAAGGGCATGCCGTCGTAGGCTGATCGTGATCGCGCAGTAGGAGATGCTGACGGACAGCAGTGGGATCATGTAGGACGCCGTGAGAATGAAGCAGGAGTAGACCAAGCGCAAATGGCCGCTGGTGGGCCAGAACTCCTCGCAGACCACCAGGTCAATGCCGCTGGGCCTCAGGTCCAGGTAGCGGGTGTAGAAGGAGGGAGGTGCGGCCAGAGCCAGTGATATGCACCAGATGCACAGAGCCACGGCCCCACAGCCCCACACTGAGATCCTCCTCCGGACCGGGTGAGCTGAGACAACCAGGGGAAGAGAAAATAATATGTCGTTCACACAGTCAAGCTCATCTGATTGTGTGGAATTCTGTTCAAGGTACAGGTACACCGTAGTTGAATGTACAAAAAACTAACAAACACTTGAATTAATTAAATAAAATGGAACAATTTTGAGTACAAGGAGCAACTCATAACGATTGTCCTGCAGCTCTCCTACCTACGACGATGTAACGGTCCACAGCAATGGCGGTGAGGGATAGTGCCGAGGCAAAGACCGTGGCACACTGTAGCAAGGGCACCAGGTGGCAGAGAGGCCTCCCAAACGTCCAGCCGCGGCTGTTGAAGGCATAGGACGCCGTCAGCGGCACGCAGCTCAAACACATCAGCAGATCCCCGGCCGCAAGGTTACCGATGAAGAAGTTGGTGGCATTGTGAAGCTTCTTGTCGGCTAAGATGCAGGCCAGCAGGAAACAGTTTCCGATACCGGCCACTCCGACGAGGAGGCAGTAGAGAGGCAGGTAGAGGGGCTTGAAGCGCAGAAGAAGCTCCATGCCTGAAAACATGTCCAGGAGGCTGGTGTGGTTGAGCTCCTGACCTCCGACCCCTCCGGATGATATTGCTCCCGTTGCTGCATCCAGGCTGATGTTAGTGGTTCCCTGGAGGACCTCGGGCATGAAGATATCCATGTTGTAATGTTTCTAATGGAAATAAATGAACAATGACAACTACGTATTTAATCACTGTGGATTCGGGTTGAATGGTGCACACACTCAATCACATATGAAGTACAATCCCATTGGACTTCAATGGTTGAGATCATATTCTAAAAACGTGGAGCCACATACTACTAATACAAATTGTGAATCTGAATCAGGGTTTTTTTAATTTGCAAATGGATATATACATTTGTCCACACAAAGTAAAAAGGTGATGCTTCTGTCACAACCCAGCTCTTAGGTTGGACAACAAAGGAGACACCACACGATTTAACTTAAATATTGCATTTATTTAAAGGGACGTTCCACTGATTTTCGATATTTGAATGGTCTCCAAGATGCATAACAAAAGCCTACAAATGAAAAAACTGCTTATAAATGTAATACAACTATTTTCATTTTCGCTTTCTCAGTGCCCTCCCCAAAATCACCCTGGCCAATGTTGTTAGCCTGAAGACCTACACAAGATTTTTTTATTTTTTGCAATGAATACCAATTTACGGATCAAATGAGGACTATAACTTCAGCCAAGTCTTACTAAGTGGAAGGAATGACAGATATTTATTTGAGTCAGAATATACTGAAGAGGAAATCTTACAGCGGAGACAGCAGCAGGCAAATGTGCCTACAGTGTGTCCTGCCATTTAACGTCTCTCATTCAAGTAATAAAGCATCTGCATGGACAAATAGTTTTACGGCTATGTTTCTAAATGCAGTATTACTATTACTAAACCACTATTGTTAGAGTTTACTTGTGCACTTTCAGCGTCTCATTCAATGAATAAAGTAGCAGTGCTTGTATACATGCAGCACGGAAGTTTGCAAATAGGTTTATGGCGATGTTTATTTGCAGTATTGCCGTTACTAAACTACCATTTTCAGAGTTTACTTGTGTAGTATTAGTGAAACCGAACCACAGCACGTTTAAGCAGGACCTGGTACAATCTCCGTTATCAACTGTTACAGACCATGGATATATTATAATAAGGCGGACAGGATTGAAGAAGGTCAGAAAATGTGTTTTAAAGACTTTATTATTATTGAAATGCAAATACGGACATGCATATACTTTTATATCATATGTTGGGCTCCATCACAGCTAATCACTATTTTACAACGCTCAATAGTTACATGTGAAACATGATGGCATGAAGCACGGAACAATGAGACGGCATGATGTTATCCTGTAGTTTATTCTGAGCATTTTTGTTTTGTTTGTACATTTCGACAGCTTGGGACACTATGATGATAACTTTACTATGTGCACTAATAAAAACGTAGGTGTGCTGGTGGAACGTCACTTTAAAAGGAACCCCGACTATTAAGACTTGTAGGCCTTATTAGATTAACGTTGGCATCAGCTATATAAATGTGATATAAAAAACACTCTACATGTCTTAGTTTTTATAAAATTAGCAAATAATCCTTTCACTCGTAGGCCGCCATTGTTGTTTACGTCGGTAGACACAGCCATGTAATAAAAGATAAAACAGTGCTTTACCGGGTTCGTCTGTGGTCTCAGCCATGTTAGCGTCTCCCTCCTTCTCCAACACTATGCCACACACACTTGCTTCCCTGAGTATTGACCGGTCTTGGTCCCTGGCGCCGACAAAGATTTTATTTAAGATTATTATTTCGCTTTTGCTGTTTTTCCCTGTTTGGTAATCGTTTAATGATGGGCTGATGTTTTGTCTTGCCAATTGGTGACCTGGTTCTGATTTGGTAGGCCACCAAACTGGCTGAGAGTTCTCGTGTGCTTAAAACCGTCCGTTTGCTCCAAATAGCCTGATGACAGTTTCGACTGAATGGCAATAACGTTTATGTTGTTAGCTGACATAATTTGTGTCAACACAAATCTAAATCTCCCGACCTATTAATGTGAGGTACAAGGACTTCTGGGTCAGACGAAAAGTAAAAGCACGTTGATTGTACTCAGCTCTCCATCTCGTCTGTCATGTCTCATCCAGCACCTTAGGTGATGTTTCATATTTTCATTCATTATTTTGATAGATTCACTTTTTCTCCCTAATCCTCACTTCCTGTTTTCTGGTGTGTCCTGCATTTGTGATGACCTTACCTGTCTCACCCTGATCCACCTGTGTCCAATTATCCCAGCTCCCATTTTGTATTTAGTCAGTGTGTTCCCAGTTCCCTATGCCAGTTGTCTTTGTACCTCCGTGTCAGACGTCCCAGTGATTTTCTCTCGAGTTTTGACTACGCCTTTGTCTTCTCCTTGCTGGATTTATCTGCCTGATCTCCTGATTCCCTACTCGTTGCCAAACCTCCGCCTGTCTGACTATGTCGCCCGTTACCGATTCTGCCTTAGTCTTATCCCTGTTTAGACTTTGTTTGCCTGGATTTTTGTAATGCTGAATTATTTTCAGTAAAGACTATTGAACTTTGAATCTGTCTATCATGCACTTGAGTCTCATCTGTATTCCACCAGCTGTTACATTGCCATTACGTGATCTGATATAAAGCATCAGGATTACACAACAAAATCCAATTTTCCTTGCCTTGCTTAATATATTATCAGTGTTTAGTATACATAAATAGCTATCCTGTGCATTGAATGTTTTTTCCAAAGCGTGTATTGGCATTTGTTTTCTCTCAAAGTATCCATAACTAGCTGGTTAAGCTGCTCCTTTTGCTGTCTTCAGAAGGGTCTTCCAATCAGCTTCACGTTTGCAGTGGTCTCTCCTACAACTCCAGAAGACTTGATTCTTCCTGGAATGCACTCTTCACATCAGCACGCCCTGGAGGTGTTGCTCGGCGACTCTTCAAGCGGATGCCTTGGAGATCCTTCTCACATGGTAACACTGTTGCCATGGCATTTCTTGGGCGTGATCAGAATTAAGAACCCAGTGCAAATCAATTAGACAAACACTGCCAACCCCCCCAATTTTCTCTGTCTGTCTCTCTGTCTCTCTCCCTCCCTCTCTCTCTCTGTCTGTCTCTCTCTCTATAGATTTATATATCTGTATATATACTGTATATTTACCTCTCTTCTTTTACCTCTCTAAAACAAAGTGCATTTCCAACACTGCTCTGCCAATGAATGACTAACAATGAAAGAGTATTTAAAAATATACTAGAATTGTATGTGTGCATTTCTGAAAAAGGTGCTTGCGTTTTTTTCTTCTACCTCTCTAAGAAACATCAATGACGTAGTACAAAGTACATTTCCCTGACTCCAGCTGTGCCAATGAATGAGACTAACCGTCAAAGAGTAATATAT
Source organism: Melanonus zugmayeri (assembly GCA_900302345.1). Classification (NCBI taxonomy): domain Eukaryota; kingdom Metazoa; phylum Chordata; class Actinopteri; order Gadiformes; family Melanonidae; genus Melanonus; species Melanonus zugmayeri. The sequence goes on along the minus strand of OMKN01056651.1, from coordinate 7,653 downwards.
TAGAATCGTTCAGCTGAACATGAGGTCGTTCTGATTTTATGACTTTTAATAGTGCATTGCTGTGAATAATTTTTGTATGAATATGGCCGGGAGGTTCCCTTATGTTATTATTGTCCTCATGGACAAAAAATAATGACAAAATATAATTGACTGAGGTTGGTTATACTAGTTTGAATCACTTTAAGAAAGGTCATGCAACAAGTGCTTGCAAAGGCTCATTTTCCAATTGTTCAACAATACACCCCGTGCCGTGTTAGCTGTCATTAAAATAACATTTAAAATAACATTTCAAGCAGTTGTGACTTCTGCCAAACACTGACATTTCATGCTAATGATGCAAATTTGCCTAAATTATGCAGAAAAAAACAAAGAGAAAACATTCTCTCTGAGACATACAAATACCGCATTGAAATATATTGTCATATTGTTGTGTGACAATATATAGGTAAAAATGTCATTATTGTTACATGTTAAAGTGCACAAACAGTTTAAATGTATTTTATGTATGTTATTTAAATAAATATCATCTCTGCATGAAACAAACAAATAAATAACATGAATACATCAACGTGATATGCTATTACTTACTCCAGGCAACAAATTAAGTACAAATTACAAATTTATAATAAAATGAGTGTAGTTATTACTTCATTCAGATTCATCTTTTTTAAAGTGTGTAAATAAATTGCAATGCAAATGCAACATTTCTATATTACTAAAATGAAAGAAACAACTGTGTGTGTGTGTCTATGTGTGTGTGTGCACATCTATGCGTGAAAAAATAAATAAATCCGTACCTGTGCTGTGCTTTAAAAGAATCTCAGTCCAACAGATCAACTTCTCTATTTTATCTTTCCTCCTGTTGCCGGTGTGTGTTACCTCTCATTCAGGTAAACCTGAAATCCTGGTTACTGAGAGATCTGTAGCAGCTGAAGACGGCAGTAATGTGAAGTCGCACAAAAGACATATCAGAGAGCGAGAGAGAGTGTGTGTGAGAGAGAGAGAGAGAAAGAAAGAGAAGGAGACAGACATATTAGCGAGATAATGACAGAGGTAGAGAGAGAGAGAGACATCAGAGAGAGTGACAGAAAGAGAGAGAGAGGGGAGCACACGCACATGCACACACACGCGCACATGCACTCACACAGCTGCTAACTCATTTTTCTGAGCTGCAACCTATTATTTTCCCTCAGGAGAGGTGGTGACATTCTCTTTGGCTTCCATGGTGTATGAAAGCATTTGGTGGCCAGGGGTTTTCGCCAGACAATTTGACATTCAGATTTTAGAATAGAAGAATACCTATATAGAATATCTAGAGTTGGAATAAAAAACATTTATTTTGCTCTTGCATTTTGTCTGTATAAAACATACAGCACACAGGCACGTCTGGTAACCCCCCCCCTTGTCTCTCTTTCACTGCCAATTAGATTTTCTATTGCAATTTTCTGTTACATATTCAGACATGCACAAAACACACACACACATGCATGATTGCGCACACACGCACGCACACACACACACACACACACACACACACACAATCAATACAAAATAGACCACTCTGTGTTGTACAGAAGCCCCAACAAATCGGGATACTTATGAAAGGTTTTAGAGCATAAAACACAGAGGGGGGGAGGTAAGATTGAAAGAAGAGTGTTTGTGTGTGTGGTGGGTTGTAAATGTCAAAGAGAGCAAGAGAGAGAGAGGGATTACAACCTTTCTATTTTTTTGTATAAGGGTTGAATAATAATTTGTTGCTTGAGTTTCTCTGGCCAGGCCTGAAAAAGGATGGCAAAACCATGGGTTATTCAGCATGTACAATACACAATTACCTTTGAATAATAACAGAATAGACTTTTTTTTAACATATTAATAGTGTATCTTTCAATCAGTTAAATACACACCTACATACATGGAATAAAAGTTAAAAGAATACCCTTTATACATATGGAAAATATGTAAAGGTAAAGGAAAGAAACATATAAAGGGAAAAAGTCACTCCTATTAAAACCTTGGCATTTCCATTTATTTGACATCCAGCATAATTAGTAGAAGCCGTATCGCTGCATTCTCAGGGCCTTGTCATATGTCTTGTGAGAAATGTGGATACATACTGTATGTCTAATTCCTGATGAATATTGGTTGTTGGATTACATTATTACATCTACTGTAGATCACATGATGCCTGTGGGGGGATCCCTAACCCCACGGCGATGGCTTTAGTAACAAGCGGGATCACAGTCCCTTCATGTCCCCATATGTTCATCAAATGTTCTCTTGGCTGTGAATGGCTCTCTAACTGCAGCTCTCAAAATGTTCTGCACCGTACCAATCTCAGTGAAACTATTGATTTTGCGAATGCCATCTTAATACACATTTGGATTGAACTTATATGACCCTGACTTTTTGCAGGCATCTAGCAGAAAAACTAACGTGTTTAACAGAAAAACTAACGTGTTTATATGAAATGTATTCATATAAACACGTTAGTTTTTCTGTAGGAGTGAAGTAGAATTTTGGGTTATTCAAAACAATGCATATGTGTAGAAATGACAAGCCATATGTCATGATTTTGCATTTTTCTTTCTTTCAGTTATGATCAAACCATATTTTGCAGCTTCCCAGTGAGGATTTATGTTATAATAATGAATAATTTGTTTTAATCCGAGAAATACATGTTATGATGATATAACATGGATTCCTTCTTTAGTTACACACTCAAAACCCAAGGATTTACTACACACCAAAATATCAACAAGTAAAGCACCATTTCCACATCCGGCATTGTGTCTGTCTGAAGGTCAAACACATTGAACATGTTTCACACAGAGATCACAAGGAAGGAAAGCAAGAGAGAGAGAGAGAGAGAGAGAGAGAGAGAGAGATGAGCAGACAGGCAATACAAGATGTGTTCACAAATCTATTAGGTCTTAGTTAAATGTATCATGATATTACCTGCATGCATATAGAACTGTAATTAAGTGTAACTTAATTTTCTAGCACAAATCCCTCTTTCTACCTTGATTATTGAATTATTGCATGAATTGGTTTAAGTAGGGGACATACAGGCAATGACTAAGCTACAGGGGCTTTTGTATTTATTGTTGATGTCCTGGTTTCTGAAATGTTTCAATCAAATCACACCACTATGATTTTCTGTCACCATATTTGTTTGTCGCCATAGATTTATTGAGCCCTTTCCATTAGTTTTTCTTTTTTTCTTTTCTTTTTGGCATAATAGTTTTTCTTTTTTGCGTTGTTTTGCTTCTGCGGTAGGCTACATATAATTGCAGAATGTTTTCAGAAAAACTAATTACACATTAAAGATGCACCGTATGATGTTCTGCCTCACCATCATTTCCACTTTGTTTGCGTGTGTGGCGTCACTTGATGAGTGTGTAGGGAAAGTGCTGAGATGATGAGTTGCTGGTTTTGTGAATCATTCCCCAAATGAATGAGTGTGGGGGCTGAATCCTTCTAGTACCTGACCTCATCTTATACAAAGCCTTTGCGTCCGCTATCAGAAATCAAGCTTCTGCGTTAGTTCAGGCAGGCCACGGAGTCAGCTCGGCTAACTAGGTCAACACGGATAGTGCTGAGTCATGCTACCATGTCAGCTGATCGTCTAGCTCAGTGGTCACCAAACTACGGCCCGCGGGCCGGATACGGCCCGTCAGCACATTTGGCCCGGCCCTCTGAACAATACCAGAGACGCTATCGGATTTTTTTCCTATTTGGCCTCCAGAAAAAAAATCCTAGGCCCGGCCCTGTCAAAGAGAGAACGGAATAATGGCGATTGCGAGCGGAGAATGATTAATAATGAATAATTGCGAGCGGAGACATGCGCGCAACAATCGCAACGGCGGCGGCGGCGGTCAGGGGAAAAATCTGATGATGATGATGATACACAATGTTGTGCACAGAGAGACTGTCTGTGCACAACATTGTGTATCATCATCATCATCATCATCGTTAGTGCTAAACAGGCATCTGCATCTGCAGGAGGAAGGCTTGTTCACCGGTTCTGCAGTTAGACGCTAGTCTAATGGGGAATATAATATGACCATGCCACCAATCCAACCTTCATCACTGTTGCTTGTTGTGTAATATCTGGGAAGGACAGCCTTTAGTCAAAGCTATGAAACATGTCAAGTCATGTTTCTGAGTGATGCCCTTGGCTGCTCCATAATTAACACCCATCAGCGTTAGGACAGTGACACCATTTTCTATTTTGACTCAATACTATAAAAATCAAATTGCATATTGGCTGAGTCAGTTCAGCAATAGCAAACAGCGGTAGTAACAGGAGTGTACACGTGTGCATCCTGTACTATAATGAGAGGACACCTGCATACGCCTCATACCGGTCACAGTGACAGGTAACACAACACCTGTATGACTCTGGTTAGCTGTATCAGAATGAGAGAGAAAGAAACACACGTTTGAAAAAGTGCACCGCCTCCTCGTGTGTGAAACACGGAGGCGGCGGCGGTGTCCCGGGTTGGGCGTGGCGGGGCTGACAGCGCACCTGCACCGCATTGTTAGTGTGACTGGCAACCGCAGCAGGATGAATGCCAGCTCACAGAGAAACACTGAATCTACTCAGAACAGCAGTGATATTTAGTGATGCATGCATGCAGTCTGTACTGCATGCATGCGTGACTGCATACTGAATGTGCATGCATGCGTGGTTGCACGTGTGTTTCGTCGCTGTATGACCTCCGTCTGCACCGTCCAGGTGATGCAGAGTCGGGGCGGCTACGCCTTCCTGGTGTGCGGCACCGTCGTCTCCTTCATGGGCTTCGGCCTGTTTCTGCTGCTCC
>OMKN01056621.1:0-10426 GCA_900302345.1 Melanonus zugmayeri | reverse complement strand
CTCTGCATCCTCTTCTCTGGGAGATCCGGATCTGGTCCATTTGTACGTTTAAGTAACTTTAACGTAACTAACTTGGATGGGTGGACTAATGGATGGATGGACTAATGGATGGATGGACTAATGGATGGACTAATGGATGGGTGGACTAATGGATGGATGGACTAATGGATGGGTGGACTAATGGATGGATGGACTAATGGATGGACTAATGGATGGATGGACTAATGGATGGATGGACTAATGGATGGATGGATGGATGGACTTTCTCTCACCAACCTCCACAACCTTTGTCTTTGGCTTTTTATATGGAAAGAGGTTAAAAATATGTTTATGCCTTTTTTCTTTTTTCAAACAGAGGTACCATAATGAATATATATTAATGTACATTATAATGTATATTAATATACATTATAATGTATATTAATATATATTAATGTAAGCCTACATTATAATGTATAGCATAATCACATTACGTCATTATGGAAAATAGGCTACAGATCTTGGAACACTCAAAATATATACATATAAATGTTTTGATATATACATAATTAACACTACATTAGTTTTTTAATGAAAACGGAAAGAGTTGTGTTTTATATACAGTATTTCGTTTTATTGGGAGATAAACGGAGTACCGCCGAGCTGAGATGGTGACGTCACGCGAGTGCGCACTCGCGTGTATTGGAACAGTACTTGGGCTGGGACTAATGACGTTTCACAAGTCCACTACAACAAAACGGCCCAAGGAAGGCCCCTTCTATAAATGAATGACGTGAAACAACGCGACGCGAACGAGTTGTAGTCACGTGTTCATATTTCAGCCAATACAAGCGCGAGTTGTAGTCACGTGTACATATTTCAGCCAATACGAGCACGAGTTGTAGTCACGTGTTCATATTTCAGCCAATACAAGCGCGAGTTGTAGTCACGTGTTCATATTTCAGCCAATACGAACGCGATGTCACATTTTTGCGGAAGTGATTTCATGCATGAGTTTTCAGTTGTTGTTTTTTTTTACCAAAAACCTTTTAAACATGTCCGCATGATGTCAAACAAGTCAAATAAGTGTGAAAGCGCACGCAGCGCTGACGCGCGGCGGCTGCCCATCCACGCGCACAGAGCGCGGCTCGTGCGGGCGGTGGAGGCCCACGTGTTCCTGGTGGTGACCGGGGAGACCGGCAGCGGGAAGACCACACAGCTCCCGCAATATCTGTACGAAGCGGGTACGTGAGATCCGCACCGTTTGATCAAACGTCCGCGCTCTCATGTTGACTCGGTCCTCTTTGCTTCAGGGTTGTGGAAGGCGGGAAGGATCGGGATCACTCAGCCCCGGCGAGTGGCGGCCATTACGGTGGCCCAGAGGGTGTCCCAGGAAATGCGATGCACCTTGGGCCAAGAGGTCGGCTACCAGGTTCGCTTTGATGACTGCACCTCACAGGTGAGGAGAGGCGAAGGGCGGGGAAGCCAAGTCAAAGGTTGCATGATTTTTAAAAAGCATTTGAAATGGGAATATGTAAGTGATACTGATTTGTGCGACCAGAGAACGATGGTGAAGTACATGACGGACGGATGCCTGCTCAGGGAGATCCTGGCAGATCCTCGCCTTTCCCAGTACAGTGTTGTGATCCTGGATGAGGCCCACGAGCGGAGTCTCAACACAGTGAGTAACTAACCCTAACCCCTAACCCCTAACCCCTAGCCCTAACTCATGGTGTAAAAGGGGCTTTGGGTTTTTAGTAGAGGCCAAGTAAGTCTCTACTAAATTGGAAGTATATTCTTAAATGCACACTTCTATTTTAAATGCATTTTCTGGGCTGAAAGAAACACAAGAGAAGAGCCATGAGTAGCCATGGACCCAGGAGCTGTTCACTCATCATTACTGTTAAACAATGTTATCTGTCACTTAAAACGTCTGCTGTTTCCCCAGGACATTCTTTTAGGTTTATTGAAGAAAACCCTCCTTGACGTTGATCAGGGCTCCAGAGGTGGTTCGGTCCGGCTGCGGGTGGTGGTGATGTCCGCCACGTTGGAGACCGACAAGCTCTCCGCCTTCCTCGGCCATTGTCCCGTCTTCACCATCCCCGGAAGGAGCTTTCCCGTTACCAGCAGGTTCGGTAGCGCCATAGGCCCCAAAGATGTCGACGGCTCCAGCTACGTGAACGAGGTCGGTTATTATTGTACTTGATTTGGTCATTATTATGAGCTTGAGTTTCTTGCTGATATTTTATGCCGTTGTGTTTAACAGGTGGTCAGAGTAGCCCTCGATGTGCACTTGGGTGAAATGGCGGGGGACATTCTTGTGTTCTTGACGGGTAAAGACAGTGTCCTAGCTCACTCTACCGCGTTCACCGAACCACTAGAGGGACATCTTTCATCTAAACTTCATGTTTCATGTTTGATAGGTCAAGCCGAAATCGAGAAGGCCTGCGATATGTTGTATGAAAAGGCAGAAAGTATAGACTACCGTTACGATATACAGGACCAAACGGTGGAGGGACTGCTGATCCTGCCGCTCTATGGATCCATGCCCACCGGTACGAACACAGCATCCTCCCTATATTCTCTATGTTCTTATTACATTAAACGTTCACTAACTTCCCTAGTCCCCTCCCGCTTTTGCCTCAATCCCATCACTATCTGCAAGTGTGCATCATTTAATAGCGTAGTGGGGTGGAGTATTTGATTTATATTGTATCCACGTATAGGAAGTTGAGTGTTCAATGGGGAATCTCCTGCTTCACAGATAAACAAAGGCAGATCTTTCAAGCGCCCCCTCCTGGCATAAGGAAGTGTGTGGTGGCCACCAACATCGCAGCGACATCTCTCACCATCGATGGCATAAAGTAAGTCTGACCGGTTGTTTCCTGCTGATGGTTGCTGATCGGCAAATATTAATCCAAATGAATGAATTTCGGAATGAATTCGGCACATTTTCAAGTTGTAATGAAGAGTACAGAGGACGTGAAGAAGATGTGACAATGCTGTTTTCCCAAATAGGTACATCGTCGACAGTGGGTTTGTGAAACAGCTTAACCATAACTCAAGGGTAGGCATGGACATACTGGAGGTGGTGCCTATTTCAAAGTAGGTGTTCTATGCAGTTCTATATGATGTAAACCATAATGACGTTGTTAATTGCTGTTTGTTAATTAGCTGGGTGTTCTGTTGTTAACAGGAGTGAGGCCCAGCAGAGAGCAGGCCGCGCTGGGAGAACTTCCGCGGGGAAGTGCTTTCGTATCTACACCAATGAATTCTGGGAGAAGTGCATGCTTGAATACACAGTGCCAGAGATCCAGAGGACCAGCCTCACCGCCGTCGTCCTCACGCTCAAGTGCCTCGGGGTTCATGATGTCATCAGGTCTGCGAATAATCATCCCGCGATGGCACAACGATCTCAATTCAGTGATTTGAATCAATGGTTGACATACTGTACCCGCCTGCCTTACTTGAATAAGCGAAGCCGGTGCTTCATGGCGCAATTCATTTTGGTTTGTTTAAGGTTCCCTTACCTGGACCGTCCAGATGAGCGGTTGATATTGGAAGCACTCAAACAGCTGTACCAGTGTGACGCTATTGACAGGTTAGTGGCTGTCCACCTGAACATTTGTTTTCTGCACCTAAGCTCGTCTCTTTCTGCATAATGGCCGCATTAATGACATACTAGTGATGATTTGGGGCTTAACTGGCCACCATCTGTCCTGGTCCTAGGAGAGGTAGGGTGACCCAGCTGGGTGAACTGATGGTGGAGTTCCCCCTGCACCCGGGCCTAACCAGGGCCTTGTTGAAAGCCGCGTCCTTTGGATGTGAAGATATTCTCCTCCCTGTGGCCGCCATGCTTTCGGTAGAGAATATCTTCATCAGACCAGGTACGGCAGTAGGAAAGCGGCCAGGTTTTTATTTATTCTGTTTGTTCTGTTTTATAATGGCACAACACAACATTAAAAGGTTTTATGTGCTGCTGGTCATCATCTATCCTATAAGAATGAACATTTAATGTGTTGTACACTCTGGTAATGAAAGCTATTGTAACACCTTTTGGGTCTCATAGGCAAGCATTATGTTATTTGAAACCAATGATTTTTTTTAGCTGGGAGAATGTTTTCAGTGAAAAGCAGGAAGTAAACATATTTTTTTGGTAGAGAAATAGAGCGAGGAAGTCCGCTACCACAACACTGTTTCACCGTCTACATGCACATGAACTATCCGAAACCAATACTGCATCGAGACGCAGCGTCTCAGTGCAGCGGTCCAGAAGCACAAGCTCCTCATGCACCTCCGGGTGTGGTGAATATGAACGATGAAAGTATGACCGACACAGTCCCTCTCTGATCAAGTATGCGCTTCAACTTGTATAGCTTATGTAATGAAAGGCAACCGAGGGCCTTTTGAGGGTCTGCTGGCAATTGCTTGCATGGAGGAAGGACGCTGACGAGCTGCACCTGACCAACAGTAACTGCCGAGTTGTCTTTGCACTGTCTTTGCCTGTTGCACTCGACTCGGCACCCCCGACTGTTTCCTCAGCTCTTTTTGCAGCATCTGGCCTCCCTTCCTCAAGTGTAGGTGTGCTGTCCGTTTTTGACTTCGATTTAGGCATGTTTTGTGTCAAAATATGCACAGTCATCATATAATACTTTGAACTGTCCCACTCTTCAGGTCATCCAGAGAAGCAGAAAGAAGCAGATAAGAAGCACAGATGGCTGGCTGCCAAGGCAGGCGGTATGAATGACTTTGCCACACTATTGAGTGTGTTTCAGTGGTGTAAAGCCAGGTACAGTTATTATCTGAAATAACTGGAAAAAGATATATGCTTTCATTTGATTAAAAAAAATATATATATCAACTCCAAGAAATCCAAAGCTGAGGATTGACGACAGGTTTACGTCATGTGTTTTTCGTGCTGCATAGCGATTCTCCTTCAGCATGGTGTAAAGACCACTGGATCCACTGGAGGGCGCTCAAATCAGCTTTCAGCATAGAGACTCAGCTGCGTGAAATACTTCTCAGGCTCCAACAGGTAAGCTATAGGCGACCTCTAATTAAGATCAAGGCTCTCAAATGACCAGTAATGTTTACCCAGCTCAATGGATTCTTTTGTATTTAGCATTGTATGCTGTCAGGTTCTATATGCCTGATTCTTGCATATGGTTTGCCATATTTTGAAAATACTGGTGATTTTTCCAGAAGAGAGATTTCCCTGTGGAACAGTTTACTGGCAACAAAAGTGAACTGTTCAGAAGATGTCTGTGCACAGGATACTTCACCAACGTCGCCAGGAGGTACACAATGATGTGTCACTGAGTTTTTGCACCTACTTGTGTTTTGACTTGTTGCTGATTCATTTCCTTCTATAACACTTGCCTAGGTCTGTTGGAAAGATATTTTCCACGATGGATGGTCATGGAACCGCAGTTCATGTTCATCCGTCATCTTCGGTAAATGTTTTATTTACATTTGTCAAGGTCTATGGAGTATTATTAATATAATAAAGACTGCATATTTTCCATATTGATCTTTTCCATAACCCCACACACACACACACAGTTATTTGAGCAGGAGGCTGAGCTGGACTGGGTCATCTTTCATGATATGATGGTAACCTCAAGGGTGTACCTCAGGACAATGTGTCCTATCCGCTACGAGTGGGTGAAGGACCTGCTGCCTAAGCTTCATGAGGTGGATGCCTACGAGCTGAGCAATATAGCAAGGGAAGAGGTGAACGAGTCGGAGGTTGCAAAATTGGAATCGAAGGAAGCAAAGAGACAAAAAGGTATTGGTAATTATCATAGGATTTGTGTGTTGTCTAGGCTGTAGGGTGGGGGGGTTATGCTAAATTTGCCCTCTGACAATAAGCGACATTGTTTATTTTATTTTTTTTAGAGGGATTGAATGAGGACCTGGCAAAGAAACTGGAGAGGCGAAACGACGAGACATCCGTCGGCGATGCCCGCGCTCGGTACCTGCAGAGAAAGTTAGAGCGACAACAAAATGCAAAATAAAGCGCTCTGACTAACGCAACAACATGGTCACAACACCGAGGATGGAGGATGCCCTGGAAGGCCACAGTGGAAGAAGTACCCGGCGCTGCAAAAGGAGATGAACGATGGTGTATTAATGGCTCCTGTTTGGGAGACGTTTACAAATGTATAATAAAACCTTTTTTTAATGAAATGAAAGTGTTAATTCATTATACACACACAGGCGATTCTAGGATGTTTTAAATGGGGGGTAGCACCCTGGGGGGCCATGGGGAACCAGAACATTCTATCAGAAATAAATACTGCGTTGAAAATGGACTTACAATACATTGGACCCATTTTGGGGCTCTTGTGCTCTAGAGCCCTCATACAGGTAGTCTGACATGACATGTGGTCTCCATTGTGATCCAATTGCTTGGGCGTTTACTGATTGACAGCACTCTAGCCCAATGGCGTTGAGGGGGGGGCCTATCACTTCTAGACACGCCCCTGCGCATGGCGGTGAATATACATGCATTGGTTTGTTGAATATTTACCTCTGGTGGCCACGGACCAGTTCTGTTGAACTGAAGCCAGATCGTTCATCTCCTGCTCGTGTTGGTGTTGGCCCGCCATGAAAACACGAACACTTGGGTACTGAGCGGTGAGGTTGAGCTCAGCTGTCCCGTTGTAAACCTATAACGGATCACATGACGTAGAGGGTAATAGCCTGTAGGTGATATGAGGCTAGAGATCCTCTTAGATTGTGGATATCCTGATATAAGTCTTGTCCTGGTCTTAAGGCTGAATTACAGTCAAGTGTTGTCATGTTCTGAACTTACCAGACTGAGCCATTATATCCACATTACTGATGATTATTCATAAAACATCTCATACATCGTATACAAAAATAGGCTTTACCATGTGGTTATTTTATATAGACTATTTATTTATTGAATTACCAGACACTAACACTATAACATGATATACATGGTTATATGAAATGGCCTATATTGGGATAGAAGATTTTGGCCATATCGCCCAGCCCTAATAGCATGACTATATCATAACTAGTAGGGTAACTGTAGAAGAAGACCATTTTAGAAGGTGTGTGTGTGTGTGTGACATATCTGGGTGTGTTTGAGAAATGAGGCATAAAAACCTTTTATTTTGTACTAGACAGCCCATGAGGACACACACCTTGTATGTTTGGAAGCACATGTTGCTCTGGCCTCCACAGAGCCACACGTCTCCAAACAGCACCTCGCTCAGGGTGGCGCTGGAGTTGTTCACGGTGGCCGTCACAGTGTAAGGACCCCCAGCCTGGACGGGCTCAAGGGTGACTTCCCATATGCCTGTAAGGAATGCCATTCATTCATTAGATTAGACAACTATATACCATTATTGTTTCACCTGCCACTTAAATATCATCAGCTACTGTTGTGGATAAATAACACTTAAATACTTTGAAATAATAAGAGAGGTAGAGAAGCCAAAGTGTCAAAGTTTAAAGACCTTTATTATCACTTGAAACAAGAAACATAAGAGTCTGTGTTGTGTTTCTTCATTTCTAACTAACAGCAATAAATATGAATTGAATCATGAGATACGGAGCTACGGGTCTTTATTCATTCAAGTGCAAATCCAATACAAGCAGTATTCCTACGCTGGCGCATCACTATTAAAGGTGTCCCAACATTTGAACACTTAACAAAGGTAGTGCCAACACATCTTCTCAATACTGAAATCATGTATTCCTACCAAACACATAACAAGCTGTCCTCCTGAACAGACCATCCCCTAAGCATTCACCACTTCATCCTATTCTTTACCTTCAGATAACCTCTTATTTTAACAGACTCAGCTGATAAGGTCTTATTTGAACAGACTCAGATGTTAGCCATGACCTAGGGTGTTGTTATGACCTATGACCCTCTGTGACAGGGTCATAGGTCCTGGGAAACTAAACATATTGGTGGCGTGAAACAAGAGTCACCTACATAAAAGTCACCTCTCAGTGCTTTTTCCACACTTATTTCATTCATATAGCATAAGGCAAGATCATGATTATTATTATTTTAAATGTATCCTCAAATTCTCCCCTACTACCACTTGTTCCTTGAAGGAGAGGCCGTTTGGACAGGAACAGCAACGCAGCAAGGCTACCACGGTCACTTATGACATCTGGCATAAGATGGACGCTCTCCTTCATGGCCAACCTCAGGGAAAGCTTTTCACATCACAACACAACACACCTCGGTCCCTCTCACCTTGTGCGACGGTCACCGGGGGGGCGGTCTGTGGCCCGGGACCCCCCAGAGAGACACTGACCTGCTCCCCTTCAGGTCCGTAGCCCCACACCACGGCTCTCTCTGGGGCCTTCTGCAGCACCATATGGTGTCCATAGTAGGAGGCGAAGCGCAGGTTCTCCTCTAATGAAGAAGAATGAAGAGGTGGAACATTTGTTTGGACAGGGTTTTTTGTTGGTGTGTGTGTGTGTGTGTGTAGGCCCGTGTCAGGCGGATTAGGCTCTAGGGCCGGTGAGGCTGCACACCTGTGGTTTGCAGGTGGTAAATGCGTGAGGCTCCCCTCGAGCGTGTGTGCTGATGGCTGGTTCATCCTGCGTTAGAGATGCTAACCCGACATAACCGCGGGTGGAGGCGGTTGTGGATCAGCCTTTTTTTCTGCATTTGTAATATGCGGGTGGGTTAGGTCAAATCAACTTCTTAATTTTCTGTTCAATGTTTTGCCTAAATAAAGAAGCTGTAAGGCTGAGACATATTCCTCAAGAACAGAGACATTTGTTCGTTTTCTCGAGGTGGCAAGAACAAGAACAAGAACATAGTTCGTTCTTGGACATTTCATACTTCACAAGAAACTTCCTCACTGCCTCGGCCAGCTGATCCTCATTAACCATGCATTAACCACGCCCACTTCTAATTGACCAATCACACAATAGTTATCGGACACGACACGAACCTCCGAACCAGGGCTGGGTTAACCCTAACCTGCATGCCTTGATTACCGGATGCACCACAGGTGTGCAGCCTCACCTCAGCCCGACTCAGGCCTCAGGTGAGGCTGCTTCAACCAGCCTCCACACACACACACTTATTGATCTCCAAGAAATGTAGAAGAAACGCAGGTTGATTCAGAATTAACAGACCATGTAAAATGTCCAAATGAAATTATTCGTCTTACTTGCTTGAAGGAAATCAAAGTGGAATTGACGTATTAAAGAAATAACAAAGGATCATAGTGTGGCCCTCTGAATTATTATAAAAAAATGGAGTAACACTAATGTAGTTTATACGTAGCTTTTAGGTTTACTTACCACAGTTGTAAATAGATGCAAAAAGTGCAACCAATGCACAGCAGCGTATATCCATGACAAACAATCTGTTTATTCACTATCAAAGAATCAGTTCACTTTATATCGTTTGACTCAGTCTCTCCCTCTCCCCGTCACTCGCTCTCACTGTCTCTCTCTCTGTCTCACTCTATTTGTCCAGACCTGTGCAATGTTTGAGTACCCCCCCCCACCACGCCCGCCCATCAGCCAATCAGCAGCCTGTGCTGTGATTAGTTCATCACATTCATGTTGAAATGGGACTTCATGCAAATGTGGTTAAGAGGATCCAAGCTTAACCCTCTGACCCTAACCCCCAGTGTCCACCACCGGGTCCTAGGGTTGCCGCCACGACAGGCACCGATGGCCTTCTGGCCACAGCTCCTGGCTGCCGCCTCTGCAATGGAGGCTTTGAACATGTCCCCAGCCTCCCCCGGGATACACGAGAAATTCTTCCGGAGGTGGGAATTGAAGGCCCTGCGGACAGAGGACTCCGCCAGACGTTCCCAGTTCACCCGCACTACACGTTTGGGTTTACCGGGTCTGTCCGGCAGCCTCCCCAGCCACCTGATCCAACTCACCACCAGGTGGTGATCGGTTGACAGCTCTGCTCCTCTCTTCACCCGAGTGTCCAAGACATACGGCCGCAGATCAGATGATACGACTACAAAGTCGATCATTGATCTTTGGCCTAGGGTGGTCTGGTACCAGGTACACTTATGAGCCACCCTATGCTTGAACATGGTGTTCGTTATGGACAATCCATGGCCAGCACAGAAGTCCAATAACAAAACACCGCTCGGGTTAAGATCGGGCAGGCCATTCCTCCCAATCACCCCCTTCCAGGTTTCTCCGTCATCGCCCACGTGTGCGTTGAAGTCTCCCAGAAGAACTATGGAGTCCCCGGGCGGCACCCCTTCCAGGACGCCGCCCAGCGACTCCAAGAAGGCCGGGTACTCCGAACTGCCCAGTAAGGGTTTTCCCCTCCGCGACACGTAGTCACATTGAGGCGACCCTCTCGTTCCCCGGGGAGAACTCAGAGGCGCTCAGCCGGGGGCTTGTGAGTATCCCCACACCCGCCCAGCGCCTCTCACCCTGGGCGACTCCGGAAAAGGAAATAGTC
>OMKN01056610.1:0-10385 GCA_900302345.1 Melanonus zugmayeri | reverse complement strand
CCGCATTGCACACAACACACACACACACACAGACATGACAGTTTAATTGAAAGGTTTGGTGGCTGCATGGTCTCTGTCTGACATATGAAATGTGATATCACATGACCACAAGCTTCCTGGCTGCTCTGGTGGGGCTAGCTCCATAATGGAGTAAATAAACGGGGACAGGATCGATAAGGCGGTCCCCACTCTCTCGGCCATGGAAACATCAAGAAAGAACTCTACGAACAGACAGCTCCTACCGCCCATCCAGCTAACGACCCAACAGTGACATATTCACAGAATGTATTCCCACAATGCATTAGCGAGGCCTATATTAACCTATATATCACCCACATTGTTGAATTTGAACACGTGAGTGGTGACGCTTTCTCTACTGCAGGCTCATGAAAGACTCATTGATTTTGTAATACCGCTGAGGGGGTTATAGCAATGGCCAGTGCAAATTGCTTTTCATTGTCTTGTCCTCATTCAGTTGTGGCGCACAAATTATAGGAAGCTGCACTCCAGTTGGTCAGAAGCATTAGGGTTTGTATAATAACAGACCCTTCGTTCATGTTGGCCCAAATTATAGCAGCGTCATAATATTAAGACAATAGTTTTTTAAATAATATATCAAAATAATAATATAATAATAATAATAATAATGATACTAATACTACTACTAATAATATTGTATCATATGATGTATTTATTTGTTTATATATCTTTTTTTATTGGTAAGGATTTGTTTAATGAGTTCAGTGAGTTCACTCATGATACAGTGAGAGGCCCTTGAAACAAATGTTTTGCTCCTGCCGGGCTCCTGCAATGGCCTCGTCGTATCCTCAAGAGACCAACCCAAACACACCCAAAAGCCCAGAGGAATCGACTTTCTTTCAAATTAAATGAATGAAACTTTATTTATAGAGCACCTTTCAGAACAAGCAAATGCAACTCAGAGTGCTTTACAGAATGAGCACAGACAGATTACATTATAAAATAATTAATTGGTTGAATGAGTAAATTAGATTAAAAGAATTAAACTGTAATCAATCATCTTAATCTTTCACAAAAGCTACCAAAATATACAAAAAATTGAAATAATTTACAATGATAATTAAAAACTATTTAAAAGTAATCACATAAGAAGTGAACAGATGAAAGTTAGGTGCACACAGAAAACAACGTTATCTTAAAGTTTCTTTCCTCTACTGCTAATCTTTATAGCGTATTATATTATTATCTGCACACACATCCACACACAATCTATCCTCGATTTGCATAACTTAGCAGAGGAAAACCATTCCATAGCATACGATGAAAGATCCCCGAAGACCGTTGGAGCTGTTGGATTAACAAGTCATTGGGTTTAGGCGGGAATCCCCAGGACTAGCTTAAGAGACATAAATTTGCCATTATTTGGCCCCTTTGGCCATCCAATTTTCCACCTCGTAACCAGAAATTAGCCATTTAAGACTTTAATAACTGGATACAATCCCAATGAGCCATGGCTTTAGTTTCATAAGTGCTCACATCAAATTCCACACACGCCATCAGTCAGGCTTATGATAGCATTTTCTCTTTGTAGTTGGGAATTCATTTGAAAATGTGCGTATTGTGCCTCAAAGACATCAAATCATGTTTTTTGTTATACTGGATTCAGCTTCTTAACACATTTCTCAGTATGTTTCATACATTCAGCTCGGATGTTACCTTCAACTCAACATTGTATTTACTCCAAGAAATGGATGAAACATTGGATGTCGTCCTTCCAACGACCATTGACCTTGAAGTTTGAACACAAACTAAAGCTGGTGAAAAGAGAAAAAGAAAGAAAATATTGAATATTGTCTAAGGCTTGGGGTACATTTCGTAAATGCCTGGGAATGCTTGGGGAATATATATTAGTATACAGATGTGTACATTTGTGTAATCCCTTTAGTATTTCTGTGCAAGAGAATAACCGCAACTGAAGGAAATCAGTTTGCTATATGAATGGGTGGCAGTCCACACACACACAGCCACACACACAGCACCAATTATTCCCAGTAGAAAGATACTGGGTTCGATCCCCATAACATGCATTCATATACGAGATTCCTAGCCCCTATACCTCACCTGTATCTGACTTCTGCCATACATGACCTGTATCTGAATTCACTGTAAATCATTAACAAATCAAAGTAAATACTCTCCCAAATAAATACATATCATAAAAAACAACAGAAATATGTTGGATTTTCTCAACCAGGTAACCTATTCCCTTTCAAATCCTTCTTGGGCATTACCATCACGTCATTAGAATGCAGTAGATGTGGACGCTCAGTGATGTAGTAGCCCCCCCCCACTCAATTATTAAAACACTGCTGCGTTTTGACTGATCTGAGCTCCATGTTTTCATGCCATAACTGACTGTGTGTTGTATGAATCACCTGCAGTATACCACCTAGAGCCCAAGTCAAGACAGAGAACAATGTCAGTGTATCCAACCGGCTTTATATATTTGATATACAGTAGCTTCAACGTCACACTTTATTCATTGAGTATGAAAGGCGTATTTCGTAAGGCCACGTCAATAATTATACTAACTTTGAGCCAAAATAGATTTGACTTTGAATCAATGTCAATGTATGACATTGCACTTACACTTATCCAGGTAGCGTTACATTTATTTTGTCCTTAAACTGTTATGAACTAGGTTAAGACCCAAATGCCCGACCCAAGTAGACAGGAGAAGATAAACAAAGGATTGAATACAGGATAGCAGGCTAGTACAGGCAGAGTAAACAGACATGCAGGGGCTCGGCAATGGCAGGGTAGTCGGAAGTTTGGCAATGGGCAGGGTAGTCATACATATAGAGGTTCGGAGGCAGGCTGGAGGAGTAGTCGGGCGGGTAAGGGTTCGTCAACAGGCTGGAAGAGGCGTCAGGCAGGCAAGGGGTTGGCAACAGGCAGGTAGGAAAACTGGATAGCAGGGAAGTAGTGAGGGATGCGGTTTGACGGGTACATTAAACAATGACATCTGGCAGAGAGTGGAAGGAAAGCTGGGGTTTAAATACAAGTGGCTGAGTGATTGATTAACTACAGGTGTGAAAACTGAGCAGGTGAACTGAATGAAGCAATCAATGAGAGGGAGAGAGATTGGCTGCTGCTAAATATGAAGGTGAGGCTGACCTAGTAGGTGGGACAGATCTAGTGGGCCTGACATAAACAGGTAGTCTCATTGAGATCAGGAGGATCTCTTTTTCAAGAGAAACCTGTTTACATATACAGTTTAAGCATAGACAGACACAGATCATTTACAGACACACATTATACATTTTTACAATTAAGAAAAGTGCAAGAGTGCAACCTTTTAAAATGTGCAAGTGAAATAAGAGAATGTAACTTCATATTTTTTTTAAGCTCATTCCATTTGTATGCAACATAGTATTTGAACCCACTTTTTCCAAGTTCAGTGTGAACAAAAAGGTACAGCTAATGTTAAAAGTCCTGTGACCTGACATTGTAAGTACTGTATTTAAATGTAACCAGAGAGCAGAGGTAACTGGGCACTTTTTGCAGTAGAGCCTTTTAAATAACAAGGTGGAGGGAGAAGCATGCATATATACAATATCACCATAACCAAGCACAGACAGAATTGTAGATTGTACAATGGTATTTTGACTAGCAGAAGAGAAACATGATTTGTTTCTGTACATTATTTATAGATATTTCTGTTGTCACATTTTTTTATTGAACAGAACACAAAAGGTGTATTGCAAGAGCCAACGAGACAACGTGACAATAACCACAACTCCTTGAGCGAAAACAGATTCAAAGGGATTTCATCTTGCGATGGAGAAGAGGAAGAGGAGGTGACATATATGGTTTTGCATGTGTGGCCTCAGTGGGGATTATCAAACTCATAACCTTGGAAGTGTTCCATAACCTCTCTGGCCCTTGTGTCTGTAAAATGTAACTTGAACACACCGCAAAAAAGACTACAACGGCCAACTAGTACGTACGTTCTCCGCCTGCGTGAGAGGATTCAACATGCTCAATTGGCCTGGAAAAGCCGCCGACAAGGGCACACACACCGCAAAAATTACAGAAATTCACACTCACTGACGGCCTGACATTGGCAACGGCTGACCGTTGGCCCGGTGTGTCAGGGCCTTAATTGAGAGAGGGGGAGGCTTATGGCCTGATGCATGGACCCCCATGCATCAGCCTCTCTTCTTCTGCCTCTCTTCTTCTGGGCTCAGAATATTATCATCATCATCATCATCATCAATAAATATATGAATGATAGCATTATTAATAATGAATATATTATTAATAATATTATTATTCAGGGATAGCGCAAAGTGCCTCACTATCCTCATACAAAATATAAAAATTATAATAAAAAACACTTCATTTATTGAGTCAGGCCAGGCTGGTAAACAAATTCCTCCTGATCTGTTTGGGGTTTCTATTTCCCTCATTGAACCTTCCAGAATTCAATTACAATTTAGCAGCCAGGCCACCCGGGAGCACTTGACTCAACTCGGCGAAATTATGAAAATAAGATGAGTTGCACGCACGCTAAAAAAATGTCTTGACAAACTCACAACGTCCAGAGCCGTAGCAGTGAAGTTATTCTCTTCTCCTCTCGCCTCTCACTGCTCTACACCACACAGTGTATATATGTATATATGTATCGGTAATAAACCATGACTTTAGATGGGTTTGCACTTAACAGTGCATGGACTAGAACTGTAATAGGCTACGACACGCTTTTTATTATTTATTTATGGATTTTCAGGTTTACATTAGAAAAAAAAGATCACAATGCAATAAATGAAGCTTCACAGTTACAACTAAAAAAGGAATTCAAAGACAACATACCGACGAACAAACTCAAAAACTAAAAACTACAAAATATAAAAGAAAAGAAAAACATATACATTCTAAAAATAAATGTAATAAGTAAAAACATAAAATGAAAGGAAAATATGAAAAGACAAGTACAAAGGTCAGATAGGTACTGTAAGTAGGTCCAGGTCATTACTAAATCAAGAGGGGAAAGAGAGGTTTTTCAGGAGGTGGTGGGATAATTTGAATGCCATCTATATATTCTGAAAAGGGCTGCCAAATCTTATCAAACTTGGGTAGGGAACCTCGTAGGGCACATGTGTCAAACACAAGGCCCGCGAGCCACATCAGGCCCATGGCACAATTGTATCCAGTCCGCGAGATGATTTGGATTTTCCATTTATATTGGCCCGTTTCCATATTGCTCACAACGCGCTGCACTACAATCCCCAGCATGCACCGCATCATGCTGCGCTCTAAACAGGTTTAACTTTTCAATCCGGCCGAACCCTACACACCTTCACGTATACGCGACGTAACCCTACGCACCTTCACAGATATGCAACATAACCTACGCACCTTCACGTATACGCGATGTAGCCCGCCAAATGTAAACAGCGAAGCTGTAGCTGTAGCTCCAGATGGAGCTGATGAACCGCAGCCCACCATTGAAGAGTACATTTGCGTCTGTTGGTTTGGAATCCTTTTATCAGTGCCTGACACCACATTACATAAAGATGACAGCCTTTGCATCGCAAATACATATGTTTGGGACAATATATCTATGTGAGCAGGCTTTCTCGGTGATGAACATTAACAAGTTCAAACTGCGTAATTGGCTGACAGACATCTAAATGACATAATGAAAATCGCATCTGCCCAGAAACTGGTCCCAGATTAAATTGTTATCGACAGGCTAGTAAAAGCCAAAAGGTGTCAGGTGTCGACCACCAAGTGAAAATGTAAGTATTTATTTTGCCTTCTTAATTTCACGTATATTGCAGGCCACTAGGCTCATTTGTTACGGGGTGGTTTGTTTAAAGAAGCACGCGCACGGCTGGGTAGAACAAAAAGCCTCGCTGGGCGTTTTAATTAACAAAAGAACAAAAATACTGGAACAGGCGATCGGGATCGGGATGGACCGGAGCTTCACCAAGTGGGATTCTGCGTTGGACGAAAAAAGGCACAAGGTAAGTAACTTGGCGAGAAAAAACACGAGTACACATAAGGTAAGTAATTCTCATGACACGGGTTGGTCAAGACAGGATCTCCACTTGCCAGAGTCAACGAAGAGAAGATCTGGCGACGAGTGACGAGGAGGTCGGGGTTCTTGTAGCCGCCAGCGTGGATTGATTATTGGGTCCACCTGTGCGGCGGAACGCACGTAGCGCACGAGCCGAGGTGTTGGGCGTGGCAAGCGGAGTGACGAGAGTAGGGAGGGAATGTGGAGGTGTGTTGGGTGTGGCAAGCGGGGTGACGGGGACAGGAAGGGAATGTGGAGGTGGGACCGTAACAAAATCCCATCTGATTCCTATGTTCAGCACATAGGATGGGTGGTATAGATTGCAAATGTGGAGGAATGGAGACAGAGTCCTCTGCCACAGCTACCCCTGTAGCCATGTGTGCATAATGGAATTCCCCCAGGACACTTCCCTTGTGTGTGTGAGGGGAGCGGGTGATGAGGCCCTTTAAGAAAATAACTTTAAAACCATATTGTCTAATGCTCACTTTATCATAACGCATTACAGCCTTAGTGGTTGGCAGCTGTAAGGTAACCCCATTGCTTCCGAATATAAATGAAGAACCTGGCTTGTTGCATTAGATCCCTTCCCAACAGATTAAATGGAGATCAATACTTCTGGTGATCTAAAATGTAAAATTGTATGGATAATTTGCTGGTCAATCCTATCTATCATTCCCCCTATGACACGTGGTCCCTACCATGTGTCATAGTAGCATGGATAGGAAACATTCATTTAGGCAAACAAAGACGCCCATTCAGGCCATACCACAATCTATTGTAATACTCTTCAATATTCAACAAACCCCAGAACAAATATGTACTTTCAAACTCACTTTCCTTGCAAAGTGTTCCAATTATTTTATTCATCTTTCACCTGAATCCAGAACGTCATTCATCATTGACGCAATATGTTGAATATGTGATATCAGGACAGGGGTCAATCAAAGAGTGCAGTTTACAAAGCCTTCAAATAGTTTTCCCTTACAATGTGTCAGATGTAGTCTCCCTTAAGATACTGTTCTCATTGCCTAGAACAAAAAATAATCTCAACATAAATCAGCACAAAAATACCTAATTATTTTTTTAATATTGTCAGTGGTGGACAGTAACAAAGTACATTTACTTGAGTACTGTACTTAAGTAAATTTTTCGAGTATCTGTACTTTACTTGAGTATTATTTTTTTTGGAAACGTATGACTTCTACTCCACTACATTTGAAAGACAAATATTGTACTTTTGACTCTTTTGACATTTCTATGAAGGTTCCCATTACTCGTTACTTTAAAGCAGAGCTTTGAAGTCAGCGGATTAATTTTCTTTTCTTTCGTGCGATAGGCCATAAACTGTGTTGCTGCAGTGACGTGTGGTTTGTCCAAGTGGTGTTGCCTTACGTGTACCTCGCGCATGCGCTACTCAGATCGGACAGCTACTACATGGTGGAACCTAGAGCTAACGTTACTCAGATCGGGCAGGAAAATGCATGTTTGAACAGTTCAATGAGGCAGTGGTGATTGACTGAACAACTTTCACTTGTATTGGAGTAATGTTTGACTAGGAATATCTGTACTTTGACTCAAGTAATGGAGGTGTGTACTTTGTCCACCACTGAATATTGTGCATTTTAAAACTCACGTGCATGCAGAAGTACATGTTTAAATACCATTTGCTTTGATATAAGCAAGAAGAACTATAGCTTCTATGTACCATCTAATCTCCCAGTGACATGTATGTGTGGCTCTCATAACCACAGACAAAACACAATGACAAAGACAAATATGAACTAACGTATACATTTTTCATAGATAAAATCTATGAAGAAAGGAAAGAGAAATCTCTCCTTCTCTCAGAGAAAAATCAAGCAGATGACAAATAACCCAAATAAATTAAGGATAAGAATATAAAGAATAAAGAGCTAAGTTGTTTTCCTCTATGTGAGAAAGAGCTCATTTCAAAACACATTTATTAGGCCTACTCTCGTGAGACCTTCCAGATATTCAAGTTTGCGTTTCGCAATGAATATCGCTCTGGCCATGGCTGGGCAGCAATTGATTTCCACATATGCGCATGGCCTTATGTTGTTCAAAAACCTCCAGCCAATCAGATTAAATAACTAAGTGAGGCTCTTGTTCTTTTCGCTGTTGCCAAATCTGATTGGAAGAAAAGCAAAAACATCTTCTCCTCTGAAAAAATAATTCTGTGCAATTGTCTGTTATCGTTATTAATCCAATCTATCTCGGATGAAACAGTTTTGATCGCTCCGTCGTCATGAACTGAAACTCCCTCCCTGAGCGCTGATTGGTGCTATCATTTGTATTATTTTTTTGGAGGGAGGCTTGAACGGGCTCGAGGCCAGACTGATCTGCAGAGAGAAACAGAATGTGAACTTGCGAGATCAGGGTGGTCTCACCAGGCTAGACTAGGGAGAGAGAGAGAGAGATACACACTGTAGGTGCTGACAGGGGCGTTTGGAGTCGGCTCAGGACAGATGGACTGAGAGATGGAGGGCTCCCCGTCAGCACCATTTGACCTGAGGAGAGCAGATCCACAGACAAACAGACCACACTGAATAGAAGAGGGAAAGAATACGAAAGAAGCGATGTCAAGCACCACCCAAATGTGATGTTGCTCCGACACACCAGGCAGTGAAACTAAGTACAGAAATCTTATAATTGAAGAAAAATATGCATTACAGTGTGTACTAAAATAATTAGAGCCAATTATTAAATATTATTAACTGTATAATGTGCTATACAAATAGTTAATTATTATAACTAAACTGTTCACAACTGTTGTACAGCTGTATAGAAAACCAAAACTTCTAATTTCATATTGAAACATTTGCAGGCCTATGTCCCACATACACTTTATTTCCATGTAACTATTATTTCCACACTTTAATGCTCCTTGTGCTTTGCATTATAGTAATGTGTCTAATTTGCTTCTGCATGTGCTGTGTGTGTGTGTGTGTGTGTGTGTATGTGCGTGTATGTGTGTGTACATGTACACGTGCAGGCATGTGTCTTGGGCTCCTTGCCCGGCCACAGCTAACCGACGCTGACATTGCAGCCCATTGCTGCTCAAACTTCCCGAGCCACGACCTCAAAGAGCAGCCGGAGAGACAGATGGACTTACACACACACACACACATTGAACACAGAGATAATGAATGGGGGAAACCATGGCCAACGCTTTGCCTTCCACTGTTGCCCCGCCCCGAAGCGTACTTTGAGTTTTCACACCAATAGGTTGCATATGATATTTGTATTAAAAACACACACACACACACGTCTTCAAATGTATGTATCATATTGTATACCTTTAAATTGTATTGAACAGGCATCAACAAACAAGCAAACAATAGTGCATCAAACAAGCAACTTGTTATCCATAGAGACTACTACTACCCAATAACTAGTTAGCCAGGGATCGGTTCCAGACTTTTCTCGTGTTCTACCTGTAACCAGTGGTGGGCCGTCAGGGCCAGCAAGGCCTTCTCTGCTGGCCTAAACATCATCAGAATATGCATTTCTTTTTTATATATTTTTCCACAAATATGTATTAAATGATTCCCCAGAGTTATACTCTTCAAATCATTTCATAGCTTTCTTCTTGGTTGCACTGCTTTCAGCCTCAGGTTGAGATTTGGAGGGTTGGTCTTTATGTTAGAGCTTTCATCCAATCATATTCAGCCATCATGTGTTGCCAGGGATCTAAAATCTGCCCTCAGGCCTTCAATCAACAGTGCGGGCACCTGTAGCTTAAAGTGAATGGAAATGAAACTCTGGCGTTAACCAATCAGCTTTCGGGTTGGCTATTGTACGCCTTCTAGCTGGCTCCTGTGTAACACGTCTTTTGATTGGATTACGCAATATTGAGAGGCAGGTCTGCCCTGGGACAGCCTCCCAGGGCAGGTTTATGCAGAACCTACAAGGAAAGGAAACAAGCAAATTGAATTTGACGAGCTAATTCGCGTATTACTAGTAGTAGTAACAGCTTAGTAACAGCGACAATGCAATTGTCGGGGGACCAGGCGTTAGTAAACAGTGTTTAGTCAACACACTTGTTAAGGTTTTGGTGGACTTAAAAGCCTTTTGACAAGCTGGTAGTTTAACACTCTTAATAATGCAAATGTATTTATTTTAAATGCTTTGGAAATATTAATATAACTCTGTTGCACTCGACTATGTTTAAGGTGACGCAACGTCCAGTTATACTGCGTTTCTTTCTAAATGTATAGTGTCTAGAGCCATAATAATGGTAATAAGAGGTGGATTAATTCGGGTGGGACTGTGTAGGACCTCACTGAAGGCCCGGCCCCAG
>OMKN01056599.1:0-10902 GCA_900302345.1 Melanonus zugmayeri | reverse complement strand
ATTTAAGTCTTATATGGGGGTGTTGCCTTTCAAATCATAATTCTATATGCTATATGAACTGTACTAGCCTATTATTCATATTTAGCATTTTATAAAAACTTAGGCTAAATAACGTAGTGTAACCATCCAAGTAGCGTACTTGGATGGTTTTTAGCGCACAGACACATAGGCTGTTTTCGAAACCGCATATTATACTAGTAGTACGTACTGAGTTGGCCAAAATGTAGTATGCAGTATGCAGTATGCTAGTGTGAACAGAATCTGTAGTATGCCAAAAATACCCGAATGTCGTACTGATTCAGAAAAAATCTCCAGTATGCATCCGACCAGACTTCTCGCGAACTCGTGTCCCACAATGCAACACGTCCCACAATGCAAAGCGCTGGAAAAACCGCGAACTAGGCAACTGCTTATTCTTCTTGTTCTGTGTTCTTTTGGCGGCACTTTGGCAAGGGCGGCAAAATGTGGGCCAACTATTCAAAACATATGAATTGCTGAGGAATGTCATCACCGCTGCACCAGCAACCGCCTCTCCCTCCCCTGCTTACGAGCCATCACTGCAGCATCATGTTTAAATGAAATGACAAACATTATCTGGCTGCGATTATAAGAGACTATTGAAAATCCTTCCTAAAATTGAGTTTTGAGAAGGATGACGCACCTTCAAAACCTTTTGCAGAGTTTTGCAGTGTTGACTGCTTTGCATTATTTGGATAAACTGACCACATATTCTGAATCTACATGGTTACTTTCTCACCTGAAAAAATATTAAAACTTAATAAAGTGATATATTAACAGCCCCTAGAGGGAAAATTACAACAGTTTTCAGCCTGCTTTAAAATCCCGCTATCGCTGCCGGCTGGTGCGAAATGCATTCTGGGATACGTGGCTGCATACTTCAGTGTGAACATACTGCATACTGAATCATTCATTCAGTATGCTGTATGCAGTGCATACTATGTAGTATGTAGTATGCAGTACATTAGTACTGCAAAACAGCCATAGTACACGCTGCTGCACAAGTTGACAACTTGTGATCAGTTTATAGCGTTGATTCGTAGATTTTTTTACAAAAATTTTTTTTCATATTTTTTTACATTTATTTTGTTGAAATAAGGTGGACTATGAGGTCCGGACCTTGGTGACCTCATAGCTGGCTACAGCCATGGCCTGTGTGCATCCAAGTACATTTTCCCGAAATTAATTTGTGAACTCGATTTAAAGGCGCTGCAGCCAGTCCAGCGGCCGGAATATTACTTTCAAAAACAAAGAGCAACATTTAGTCATACATTTTGATTGATTTAGGGGCCCTTTGTAGCCTAGGGCAGCCCATGCAGATCCGGGCTTGTGCACGGACACACCGCCTGCGTGTAAAATTCAACGCAGCCTACGTCACTACTTGAACAGCGAGTGGGACAATTTGACGATATATTAAAAAAGAGAGTGTCCAGCCTGTTGACAGGCAGTCACATACAGCTGGACCCACACGGACCGGCACTTGCGTGGCGGCTGGTCTACGTCCAGCAGCGCAATCAATTGCACCATGTTCAGCGTGGAGTATGAATTCCCTTTAAAATTCAAACATTGGCGCGAGACAACAGAATAAGTTGTTGCGTGGTTTTAGATCGCTATGATTGGACATCATATTTTTTTAAATATAAAATACACAATCATGTGTGAGATATACTTAAAATAAAAAGGCAATTAAATTCAGCGCACATAATCTCATATTATTCAATAAAAACTAGCACAACATTGGATATTTTGATACCTCCGACCAGGTTATTGGATATGTCCACCTGGTGGAGCCACAGACCAAGTAAAGAGACGCTGTCTTTACATCACGTGTGTCTGGCGTGACTTGATTGCAGACTTGAACTGGATTGAGAGAAAGGGAGATGTAGGCGATGCTGTATACGCAGTTGAGACAAGAGAGGATGAGAGAAACAGGTTGTTGGGCAAGAAGTAATTCAGTAATTCAGCATTTAATTAATCTTGTCACAGATATTTTTATATATAAAACACTGACATGTTTTATCTCCATCTTATTAAAAGCAATTTTCTCCAAAAAATGTGTATAAAAAGAATAATAAAATAAAAGCAAATTGAGTCAAATAAAATAAATGGTATGAGAGCCCAATCCATATTGGAAAGAGCCATTGATTTTTCTTTAAAAATGCGTCTTAAAAAGGGATGATGAAAGGCATCTTCAAGCCTTCAAGGTTCCCTTTCAAACTGTTCCTTTAACAGTTTTTTGAGTTTTCAGACCATGAAATTGAGAGCCATCCCTGACAGGATAGATGAATACAAGGTCAAAGGTGAGAAATGTATATTGCACTCACAGTAGTCCAAGACCACTTTGGATAAAAGCGCCTCTCATATTATAATATAGCCTATGAGATATATATGGACGGCTGGTTGGCCTCAACTTATTCAAATCTTTTCAATATCAAACCTTAAAATGACAGCCAGACAGTGTGAAAGAAGTTAAAATGGCGGTTATATGCTGTCACATTGTTTGAAGGCAGGCAGCAGCATTTTGAATGTTGGCGAGATGGGACAAAGACGTTCTCAAATGTGCAGCTGCAGTATGAGACTTGACTATATTAGGTTGATATTTGGCAACAAAAACGTTTGTACATACACACATTCCTTTTGTACATAGGTCTCTAGAGACAAGTTCTCGCCAAAAAACAGTTCCTGGCAGTGGACTTAAAATTGGTGGATAATTCACAATAAGATTCTCCATTGTGTCATTTCTATTTCAGAGAGAGAGAGAGGGAGGGAGAGAGTGAGAGTGAGAGATCTATTGTTAAGCTGAAGAAAGTAGTTTGGGGAATAAAGTGTTTTGAGACAGCTGTTCTACAACGTGTGTATCATCTGCAGTGGTAAAACTGGGCCATTGTAATCGCTGGTGATATTGCCAAGAATAAGAAGTGTCCTTTGGGGACACTGTAGTGTATTGGTTCTCAACCCCATGGCCCTGTTGTTAGGACTGAAAATTGTCGCAATCCCCATACATTTCTGTGCATCTGCTTTCACACACAACATTGTTTTAAGCCAATGCATTAGTAAACATATGCGCATTGCACCACACTAAGTAATTAGTAGTAGACCTCTCAAACCTTTCACATTATTTTCTCTTTTATTTTAAATGTATCATCAAATCTCTAAAGCTTGTAAGTCAGCAATTTTCCTGTGACCCCATATCAGACGACCCCAGAGTAGGGTCCCGACCCCAAGGTTAGGGAAACACTGCTGTAGCGGATGGATGTAGGGGAGATGAGAGCATAGAAGCATAGGATGTTTAGTAATGTATAGGAACCACTGAGTCTCTTGAACATTCCATTGGAGATGTCTACCAGACAACGCTTTAATGAGAGCTATGAGCAATCATTACATTACATTACATTACATTGCATTACATCGTCTTAGAAGTGCACTATCAATAGTGTTGGGAGAGATCAAGACACTGAATAGAATTTATTAAAATAACTGAATTAATAGATTAATAGATTTAGTTAATAGCTTTATTTTACTAAATGGGTAGTGATTCATTTGTAGTTATTCTGAGTATTATCATTGAAGGAAACAAACAAAATATTCTCCAAGTGGAGACCTCCAAAGCTCAAAAGTAATCTAGTCTAGTGGTTGTCCATGTGAAAATATTATAATTGATGTTAGGATTATTAGGTAATGGACCTGGCAGACAGGGAAATATAGTGTGTGTCATTTTGAAGGGTCTGTCATGTTCTTATGCACAATGCCACTTCAACATGTTTGTGTTTACAAAAGACAGCAGCAAGAAAAACACCTATGTGTGTGTGTGTGTGTGTGTGTGTGTATGCTCCCTCGTATATTTGCTTGTGTGTGTGTGTGTGTGAGAGAGAGCGTGTGCGACTGCGATGGCCACAACAAAGACGGCAGCCATTTCTAAACAGCGATTATGTTTCCCTCCAAGAAAATTATCCAGATGGGCTTCGGAACAGGCAAGACCGTTTGGTCTTTTAGTCTCCTATTCATAACTTTCTTTTGTGTGTAATTATAACAACCCAGGCAGAATGCCACACTATTGATGCATTCTCTCACACTGAATTTGCTCAGAAGTAATTTTCTTTTCCTCCAGGGAAAGGCTTCCTGTCTTTAATGTTCGATTCACGTCCGTCGTGACTACAAGGCGCTGCTGCTGGTGGTGGAGGTGAAATAATCTCCTACATTGAAAAGCAGCTCCCAGATATATTGTGGGGGGGTGGCAGAAGGAAAGTATGACAAATACTAGGAAGGGTATGTAGAGTGCAATTTAGAATGGCACCTTAGACGGCTGTCATTTGGTTAACTGTAAAAGCTTTTTTTTCTTATCTGGTGAGAGAGAGAGAGAGACAGAGTACTCAATAATACCACTGCGGTAGCGATGGAGAGAGACATCATTTTGGAGGGAATTTCGACGAGCAACAATTTACGATATTGTATTTTGTCAATTTCGGTGTGACAGCAATTACTTGCAGTGGAAGAGTTCCTTTAAGGCCACAACAGTCTCAACATAGAGGATGTAAACATTTTAGCACACATGGGCATTGTGGTGATTAGCATGCGGTTTATATAGGTTTTTATTCACATACTTTATATGCAGTGACCTATGGCCATTGATCTATCATTGATCTCCCCATCTCACATGTGCACAAATGATTGAGGGAAATAAATGCATTGCTATTCACCTGGTACTACAGAATTTCAGAGCCGGACTGCTGGATTACTGCTTGCAATAACAGGGTTTTCTGGATAATTGTGCTAGACTAGTTTTCCAAATGACAATATATTGTGGAATACATTTGGTGGTGTTCATTGTGTGTGTGGCCATGAAATGCTGGAGTCCGTCCAGCTTTGATTGGCTTGTATGAGATAGCCTCTGTGATTCACCAGGTGATGCACACACATGCGCATACGTGCACGCACACATGCACACACACACACATGCATACACACACATACACACATGCGTGCATACACACACATGTGCACATGTATAGACACACACTGCACACACATGGCAACACAAATGGGCAATTTGGAGAATGTAATTAATCTGACCTTGATGGAGGGGGGAGTTCTATCAACAAGGTGAATGGCGGCGGCCATTACATACCCAATCAAAACACACAAGAGAGGTCATATGATAGTGAAAGTAGAAAGCGAAAGTAAAAGGATCTAGGTACATTACAGTATCTGTACCTAGTTCTATGCATTATACCCATTATTGGCACAATGATAACCATAACGATACAACGATATGGCTATCATTATGATTTGGTATAGTGGGACCACTCACTACTTTGTGTATCCTTTTGTTCTGAGGAAGAGGTCATTGGGTGAAAAAAAGAGAGTTTGAAGGTTTAATTTAAACCCACATACCGAAAGCCAAAACCATATAGAGATGAAGAATGACGGAGGGAGAGAGAGAGCGAGAGAGAGAGAGAAGTAAAATGTGTATTGAGAGAGAGAGACATAGAGAGAGACATAGAGAGACAGAGAGAGAAGAGAGAGAGAATATTAGCCATCTAGCTATTACTTAGACGGCGGACTATTGTGAACACCGGGGTGCCTCAGAAATTACCCGACACCAAAGGAAAATTCTCGACTCAATGATTCGGAGGTCTGATAAGCCATGGTAAAGCCTCCAGGGCCTCTCTGGAGTGTGATCTGGCATAAATTCAGTCTGACGCCATCAAACCAAGGTGACAGGGGTGTACAAGCTGCTTATCATCACAACCACGACCCACCACCCACATATACCCCTAGATTACTTTTTAAGAAGTATGCAGTTAGTAAAAAAGGAAAAAAAAGGCAACTGTGAAGTTACAGCAGCGAGTTACTTTAGGAGGGAAAACTTCAAGGTTTTTACTTTTGGGTTCTGTTAAAGGCCCTGGACACGTGGCTTGAAATAATAAAAATGCATATATGGTATCATAGTTGGGTGTCTCATTAAGCATCCACAAAAATTGCAGTGAAAAAAAAGTGTATAACTATTAGAAAACCTAGATCAAAAAAGCTGCTCATTTTGCTGTTGAGACTTTGCCAAGAACATGTGGGCATGCCAGATCCCGTTTTGATTGACTTCTCCCTGGCTCCGCCTATGTCAAATGATCTCTCATTTCCATGACATAGCGCACGCTGCAATCAGTGTAGTTCAACCCTATAAGTTTGAGCCGTCTGATTCATCAGAAGATGAGGCAGAAGCCATGCCTCAAAACAATTCATTTGAATTGGTCACTGAATGGTGAGTTACAAAATGCTTTGTTATCCGGACGAGCCGAGCCGCCTCAGGGCACATCTCGACGTGCGGCCAGGAGCCCCCTCCATCCCCCCAGGATGGAGGGGGGCGCCATCGGGGCGCGGCAGCCGGTGGACAACTTTGTGTCTCCGTCACGCTGTCCGCATCTCCCGCTGGGTGTCAAGGTCTCTTTGTCAGTGGCGGGCGGGTGCGGGCGAGCGTGTCCCGACGGGACGCTTCTTCTCAAACCCCCAAACTTTTCCCCGAGGCAAACACCATGAGCCTCGGGAGCCACACAACAATCAACTCTCGAATACGACCTCAGATCAGACGAGACGACCCGCTGAACTTAAGCATATCAGTAAGCAGAGGAAAATAAACTAACCAGGATTCCCCTAGTAGCTAGTAGCAGCGAGCAAAGAGGGAAAAGCCTAGCGGCTCCGATTGGTTTTGCAGAATTGCAGAATTTATTGCGTCATAAATCTCGAGCATAATCCTGCCCAATTCAAACCCAAAATCAGGAAAGAGTAAAAAAAGGAAATGACAATATTTCAGACACGGATTGAAACTAATGTCTAATACAATTTAGATGCTTACTAGTATGTACATAAGACCCTAAATTACATAGTTAGAAGGTTTTTGTGGATTTGGGTGTCCAGGTCCTTTAAGGCTTTTACTTTTGAATTGTGTTAACGTTTTTACTTTAGGATTCTGTTAATGTTTTTACTTTCGGCTTCTGTTAACGTTTTTACATTTAGGATTCTGTTAATGTTTTTACTTTAGGTTTGTGAACCCAAAATCGTTTTTTCTTTGTTTTGAACATGGTAATATGTCTTATATGATCTTCAACATACAAAACTATGCCATTTTGTTCTACTCTACTCTAGTCATGTTCTTTTCGTGACGTTACGATGAAGGG
Source organism: Melanonus zugmayeri (assembly GCA_900302345.1). Classification (NCBI taxonomy): domain Eukaryota; kingdom Metazoa; phylum Chordata; class Actinopteri; order Gadiformes; family Melanonidae; genus Melanonus; species Melanonus zugmayeri. Next base: position 3,715 of record OMKN01056599.1, on the reverse strand, counting down.
ACACCGACAGTGAGGTGTATGTGGATGTGTGGAGCTCCGTCTGGGCAGCGGTTGATGGCCGCGTCCAAGAGAGGGTTAAGCTTGTTGGACACTTACAGTTTAACGCCACGGTGTGTGGTGCATTTCATATACAACATCAATCATTACGACACGCTCATACACGACAGCTTAAAAAAAGTATCATAAAGTTGGCGTGGGTCATAAGGGGATAACACATCCCCCCTCCTTCCTAGAACTCCAAAATGCATTTTTCGAAATCTCGAATTCAAGCTGAAACAGGGGGTTCACTTACACTTTAACGGTTTTACTTTAGGCTTCTGTTAATGTTTTTACTTCAGGCTTCCGACTTTAGGGGTTCTGTTTAACTTGATATATTTCTATGAAGTGGCAATAGTGGCACAGCAGGGGGGATGGTTTCAGCTACTAAAGGTCACCTCATCTATAAAGAAATACTGCATTTAGGTGATATAACACCATGGGGAGGAGCAGCAGTTCAATGGGCAGTTTTAACGTGTACAACCAATACCAATGTTTTAAAGAAAAAGTGACCTTTCTAGGAACACAGGAGGCTGTAAATTGAGGCATAAAACATGTGTGAAATGTGCTTCTCATTAATATTTATAAGCGTTAATTGGGAACCATTTTATCAGTTACTTAATTACTTCCAGGGTGTTAACCTTATGCGGTGGTCACCAATACCTTGCAGGGAAGGATAACTCTTACAGTAGGAGAGTGTACTGTATATCTTACAAGAAAGGCTGAAAGAAGAGCAGAGTTAGAGAAAGGGTTAGAAACTGAAGGGGGATATTTTTGGTTCTCATCGAGAGGGAAATGAATGAAAATAGAGAAAAAAAGAAGAAATTTGCCCGAGGTGGTCGCTCCGCCCCACTACAGCTGCTACACATCGTGCCATTTAACCTGCATTATTGATTAGGAAGAAGAAAAAATAACTGCTTGGGAAGACTCTCTAGGTCTTTTCTTTCCAGTACAAGAAAGGCATTAAAATACATCATGTGTTATGAATCACGGCACTTTTCAAGATCCTTGACTCGGGCCGGGGCTATGAAATATTGTAAAACATCCTGAAACATTCTAAAATCGGGAATTTTTGAAGTGCACGTGTAAACTGGGAGAGTGCGCAAAGGGGCTGCATTCCGTCTTCATTCTATAGTGACTCCTTGCCCTTGCTTCCTAAATGTCCATATATTCTCCTTGACTGCCATTGTACCCACTGAGCCAATACATAGTAAGCCAGAGAAGCAGCCTAACATGGCCACCAAAGTGGCTTTGGGCCAAGGGTGCATCAGTGTGTGCTACACAGCAAATGTTTGTGGACCAGATCATCACCTGGTGTATCACAGAGGCTATCTCATACAAGCCAATCAAAGCTGGACGGACTCCAGCATTTCATGGCCACACACACAAAGAACACCACCAAATGTATTCCACAATATATTGTCATTTGGAAAATTAGTCTAGCACAATTATCCATCAACAGTAGACATTGCATTTTAATGATGCAGAAGTAGCTTTGCTGTCTTATTTCCATACTGCTCCTTTGCTCCTGCTAGACCACTAACTACTCATCTCCTCGAGGGTATAGTGAACGAGCAATAGGACGGGGAATGGAGGAAAACGTTTTGGAACACAGCCCCTGGAGTTTGTGCCGAAGTGACTCACTTCGGCACAAGTGAAAAGGAAAACAATTTTTCTGAGAAATGCTGAGAGTGGCAACTTCAAGACATGCATCAATAACACTTAGTAATCAAAGTGCATTGGTTTTCACGCACCTGTAAAAGTGTATGCACACACACACACACACACACACACACACACACACACACACACACACGGTCAACCAACAACCGTTGTTCACATGCCCACACGTACACACACACCACACGTACACACACACACAAACTCACACTAACGCACATCCCGATATTCACCGGTATGAGAAAAAAAATCTTGTGACCAAGCAAATACTGCAGTGTACAAAAAGGGGGTAAGCAAGTGTCTAACTTTACAAGCTATAAAAACGCCTACAATGGCTGCAGGCACATTAGTTACAACCGGCAACTTGTCCTACAAAGAAAAAGATCAGCACTTCTCCCCCCCCACTTTTATGGAGCTCCATTTGAACTAGAAAGGCTGCAGTAAAAAGTGGGTGCTCGAGTCTGTCATGTATTATTCCAAGTGACATGCAAATGCCTCTCACACATCAGACGGCCACGCGTTCTGCTTAAGCCCTAATCAGGAAGTCACAAGTGGAGCAGAGGAGGAAGAGGACTAAAAACTCCCCGTTGCTTGCTTTGTACTGCTTTAGCTGGGGAAAGACGAGGGAGAGAGAGAGACCCAGAGCAGAGAGAGAGACTTTTTTTTTCCGCTTCCACATGCATTTCTGCTCTCAACGTAGGGTCACCACGGCCAGCTCAGTCGCATCAATTTAAACTTATTGGAGATGCCTTGGTGGTTAATACTTGCCGTTGAATTAATCATTTAAGCCCATGTCAGATACACAGCTCCTGTGTACTGTACTGTACCACTCTGTGCATCCCGGATCAAGGGGAAAGATTCAGCTATTCCCATCGGATTAGCCTTTACATTGGATCCCTTCTGGTCATCGGGCAAAGGGCATAGGCCGACTTTTGCTCCCCCCATAGCAACCAAACATGTCTGAAGATCTCGTTTGTTCATGAATAAGTCATTACTTAATGAGATCATTATGCATGTCTATGCAACCACAGCCGGACTTCTCTAGCAGATACATAAAGAACGGAAAGATGATGTATGTGTCCTCGAATACCTCTGATAACTAACGGTGCGGTTCCGTGAAAAAACTCTGGACTGCCCGTTCTTCAAACTGAAACTTCAAAGTTATACACTGAGAAAGAAATATCCTTGCTATGTCTTTCATAATCTCTGCAATTCAGTGAAACCAGGATAACATCAAGGCCATAAATCTGATCGAATTTCCTGGCATCAGAGTCAGTCCTAGACAGTGTGTTTGTGTGTGTGTGTGTGTGTGTGTGGTCCTTGTGCTGTACATATTTATTTGGCAGGATTTGTTTTCCTTCCCGTAAATACATCTTGAGCTGTTAACCGTTGCTGCGCTATGGAGCTAGCAAGGACGTTCATCCGCTACACTGGCAACACTTTGAGCAGGCGGGATTAAGTGAGAAAAGGCAGGGGATCCTGCTTGACTGGTTGTAATTCAAGAGTAATGACTCAAGTAATGCCAGCGTAAACACTGTTTTGTTAATAAACTCTGGATTATCCCCGTCCTGTCAGAGGAGTTCAAAGTCAAAAGTGTTTTTGCTTGGTTCCTGTTACTTGCTCCTTGCAATGGATGCTTGTAGAAAAAACTCAAAATATTAAACGTATAAAAACTGTTGTTGGTAAGAGTTGGTAACACTTCACCTGGATAGTCCACAGTTGAGTATCAATTGAATATCAATTTAGTATCATTTGAGTATCAACATTGTCTCAGTTTAGTGTCAGTTGACACTCGACAAGTCAACATTGTGTAGGTTGACGCTCAATAAGGTCAAGAACATGTCCACATACTCCATTCTCCATTACACTGACACTATTGCTTATTATTTATTTCTATGTACTGCATACATTCTGGAAACTGTCAAAGTAAACCAAAATAAATTAATACTACTACTAATACTACTACATATATTCAATTGATTGATATCTGACTATTAAT
>OMKN01056594.1:2633-12997 GCA_900302345.1 Melanonus zugmayeri | reverse complement strand
ACCCCCCCGTCAACAATCCAACTTGTTTGTTGAAATGTTAATAAATGGGAGCTTCCTCAAACAGCCATCTCTTACCCGACAAGCCCCTCTGTGCACGAACCCTTACATATGGTAATTAAACATTAAAACATCCGCGGCTTATAGTCCAGTGCGGCTTATATATGTACACATCATTCAATTTAGCTGCTGCAGCTTATATTCAGGTGCGCCTTGCAGTCCGAAAATTACGGTAGTATATGTTATATGAATAAAACAGTTTGAGTTAAGTGCAAACAGTTGGCCTGGATAGTGGTGGATAAGGCTATTACCCCAGTTCCTGAAAGGAAGCCAGTTGATCTGTGATTGAATACCATACTGTTTGAGCAAGAAAATAAATAAAAAAAACATGACAGATGGGAGGGGGGGATATGACATCAATCCTGTGAAAAAACGACTTACAAACCCCTCTGATTCAAAAGAAAGAGTCACATTGATTTAGACCGAAGGGAGTAGAACTAAGCCACAACTCAAAAGGAAGAGAGAGGTAGAGAGAGAGGGAGAGAGGGGAGAGAAACAAGGAGGGAGGGAGAGAGAGAGCGACAGTGAGAGAGGGGGGAGAGAGGGAGAGACAGGGTGAGAGTGAGAGAGAGGGAACGAGTGAGAGAGAGAGAGAGAGAGAGAGAGAGAGAGAGAGAGAGAGAGAGAGAGAGAGAGAGTGTGAAACAGGGAAAGGGAGAGAGAGAGAGAGAGAGAGAGAGCGTGAGACAGGGCTAGAGAGGGAGAGAGAGGATATGACAGAGAACAGGTCCATTCTAGTTACTGTGAGAGTGACACTCACGTTCACGATGGCTTCCTTGGTCTGAGCCATGTCTGATATCACCCCATCTGTGATGACGAGCAGAACGAAGTACTGGGAGCCGTCCTGTATAGCAGCTGCATACCTGCAGCACAGAAAACACATTCAAAAGCTTCAACACATGCATAGCCAAGCCTCATTAAAACATGATCCAAGTCAGAAACAGAACAGGCATATGGTATATGGCTATGTATAGACATAAAAAAGAAGAAAGAAGATCCATCAAAAGAAAGGTTTGGTCGTGTGCCAACAGATGCTGTGTTGGGATTAGAAAAACTAGACATTAAAAACCATCTGTTTTTCGATGGTCGGAAGTTCCTCTCTGCAGAGAATACATTTTTTGTATTATGCAGATATAGAACCTGAGAGATATGTAAAGAAGTACACTTAACATTATAGCTGGGTCTCTAAGGCCTAGCTAGACACTATTATGAAATACATCAGAGACTCAACAGTGAGTGTGGCCTAGATTATATTTCTCATACCAGCCACGCTATGAATAATTTACCAAAGTGTTTATTCAAGAAGCACGCTCTTATTCTTTTGGAGAATTATTGATTGCCTTGCTATTGAGCGGAGCAGACCAGTAAGTGAAAAGAGCAAAAGAAAAAAAGAAAATAAATGGCGGATGATTGTTAAGGGCAAGGACAGGTATGGTTGTAGAGCCTTTTTCTTCCTTTTCAAGTGCTGCGTGGAGTTTCCATTTGAATAAAACGGCTGCATTGTTGTCAGCACTGAGTGATAGTCGGTGTGAAACTACATGTATCATTTAGCGTCCAAATCCGTGTCACACCACACAACAGGAAATGTCAACGTTATGACGATGTGTCCAGTTTAAAATGCATTGCAGCAAATGTGGTACACTGCAGTCTCGACCCTAAATGCAAAAGCATTGCTCCATATGATGTCATCCATGTCCAAATTTGTCTTCAGTGATTTATTTAATTTAAATATATATATATATATGTATATTCTTATTATAGTCTACAGCAGAGTATATCAATGAATTAGTACTAATTTAACTGCAGTCCTATTTCTTGTTAATTAATGAGTTACTGTAATAAACTTATAATATTATATCATCTTCGCTTAGTATTATGCAGTACCACTCATCCATCTTGGCAAGAGAAGTTTTATCCTTCAGAGCACACAACACAGTAAACCTATTGAGTGCAGGTGAAATTAGCTGTGATTTATCTCACAGAGCTGGAGCCTCCCCTGATGGCTGCCATTTAGTGAATTCTGCCATTTGAGAAGACAGCACAGCCTGCAGTGGTAGAAACTACATTACCTTCCACTCACCGTAACGACTTCAGGACTTATGGGGTTGTGCATGGTAGATTTCTTTCTAAACAACTCAACACAACAAATCCTTGTGTGAATCCCTCAGTTGAAAAAAAAGTAACTTCACCGCTTCCGATCCCAACACCTTTGTCACACTCATCTGTCACACACAGAGTATAAATATGTAGCACCTGCACTTGGTAATACCTGGCATCTCAAACACCTGATTGCCATTTCTATTAATCTCTTTCTTGGCAGCTCATTGTTTATTCTCCTCATTAGTTTAGCTTGGGATTAATGGAGCGACGATCAGTCACTGTCCCACTGCCCCAGCATCTGCTTGCTGAAGGATGCGGTCATATTCACTTTCAATCAAACGATGGAGGATAGTGTGAGGTGAGTGGATGTGGATGTGTATCTGTTCAGGTGGTCATGGTGGGTGGGTGTGTGTGTGCGTGAACGTACCTGGCGACATGGTTGACAACGGGAGCAAAGTTGGTGGGCCCATACAGCTGAACGGTCTTAAGGCTCTGGTGGTAAGCTTCAAGAATGCCCTCCATGCCATTGCAGTAGGGGTTCTCAATGTTGCCGTTCTGAAGGAAATCGGCAAATCAAACACAGTCGGTTAATACTATAATGAAAACGGCGTTAGCGTCCTTTAACATTTCTAATCCGAAGCTGCAGGAGAATTATAGCTCTCAATGGATTCAAATGTGCTTTTTAGGTAAAGCTACAGTACGGGAACGTGACCTAAACACTATAGTGGGGATAAGAGGTGTGAGGATTAACTTCATCCATAGGAAGGGCCTTGAAGGTGGTGTCGACTTTAATGAAAACAAGGAGGGGGTCAGAGCATATAGCTTCCTCATTAAGGTGCGCGGAACAGCAGCTGGATCCCGTTCGCTGACTGAGATGGCAAATTGATTTGAGGCTCGGAGCTTACAGGACTAATTTGCACTATAAAAGCTAAATTGAATTCACTTTACAAGTTATGCAAGTGTAGTTATGCACCAAGTATTTAATACAAAACTTCTCATAATATATGTCTGAATTGTCATACATGACTAGTCTTTGCAGATGAGGATGTGCACCTTGCAAAACTGGGTTTACTTTTATTATTGGTTGGTGAGGTTGAAAGACATAGAACTGCACCCCTTTGTGGTAGGAGGTGTCCAGGGACAATCCCCTATAGCAGTGGACGTATATTTCCACCCAACGCTAAGGGGCAGGGTGCAATCCCTCTATTACATATACATAAATAAATACAAAATATATCATATAAATATAGAGAAATACAATATAATAAAAAAAAAACATATTATATAATATAATGTATAATATAAATATAATATAAAATATAAAATATATTATAAATGATATGTTATAATGCACATGCTCCCCCCCCATAATTTACCCCCTTACATGTTGGTTTGATCCAACTGTGAGTACAACAAAACAAACAAACATAATCCCGGGTGTTCTCTCAGAGACTGACCCCCACTGATAGCAACACTTACCAGGGGGAACTCGTGGGACACCCTGCCATCAGGGGGCAGCTTGGCGCCGAAGCCCAGTGCCGGGAACATCTTATCACTGTCATAGTCCTGGATGATCTCCCCCACTGCCTTCAGGGCCATGGCGTAGGCGTTCATCTGGTAGGGGTTCATGTAGTGGAGCGAAGTGGACTGAGAAGGGTTACCTGTGAGGAAAATGGGGTCAGCCATGCAGAAGACCATTAAGACCAGGCCACGCCCACCTCTAAACACCTGAACATAGGTAAATGGCCCATTAAACCGCGTAGAGGAGAGCTGGGATTGTGGTACCAATTACACAGTTCACAACTGGGATGGACTACCTCACAGGGACATACTGTAACCGTTAGAGTTTAATGGAGGTCATTTGTGATATATGAATTACGTGTGTGAATGAATTAACTTGTGACATTTATTATTGAGTACTTATGGATGGGGCATTAATTCTGCCATTCCCACTTTTATACGAGAGCGTTTCATCTGCATGTTTAAAAGTGTGGCGCAGTGAATGTGATTGAGTGTCCACTTAAACTTGGGGTCATATATTAACTAAGGAATAAGATGATAATGCGGCTGTGATGATGAGGAGGGCACTCACCGTTTGAAGCGGTGAAATCGATGGCGACAGTGAAGTGAATTTGAGTCCTGGAATAGAAAGTGTGCAAACAAAAGAAACACCGGTGAGCAGAAAAGAAAGAGTCTTGCCGAAAAGTAAAACAGCAAACTGCTGCCTTCAGCGCTGCACTTTAATGAGGACTGAATGGATTGAGCTAGCATTCTATTCTCTCTCTTCATCTCTCTCTCCCTCTCTGAAGGCCTGATACAAAGTTGCTATTATTGTTATTATTTTAGCTTTGGCTTACAGAGGATTTACACTACAGCCTGTGAGTCCAGAGCAGTGGTGCAATTAGTCCGGTTAGAAACCGCTTTCTGTTTCAAATGCTCAGTGCAGTGCACACATACACACGTACACACGTACACACATACACACGTACACGCATACACGCATACACACATACGTACACACATATACACACACACATACACACTGTGAGAGTGTGTGTGGCTGGTTTAAGCAGCCTCACCTGGCCCGAGTCAGACTCGTTAGACTCGGGGGCAGGGTGAGGCTGCACACAGAGGTGGCTTAATCCAGCCACCTCTACACACACTCGGGGCTGAGCCCTGTCTTGACAGCATGTACCATCTGCTTATTCATTCTACCATTCATTCTACATCCTATCAATAAACCGGCTTTCAACATCGCCCTGTGTCCTGTCATCGTGGAGAGGCCCTGTAGCCGCCATTTTGTGTTCATTTGGTGGCATGTGGCAAGGAATATGTCATACACACACACACACACACACAGATACAAACATACACACATACACATATATCTGAGAAGCCATGATCATTGTTGTCCTTCTCTTGGATGTCCACTATTCCCAAGGATGCCTGTTCATCGCTGCCTCCCTTTCAAACAGTTTTTTTTAATCCGTTTGTGTTATCCAGCTATTAGTGCCAAGGGATAGTCTCACAGTTCCATGATATGAGAAAAGCTTTCAGGCATTCAGGATGCTCAAGGAAAAGTTCAAGGAAAAATAATAAGACAACTAAAATACATTATCTATATATATCAACAATTGTGGTCATAGTCATTTTTTATATATATTTTTAAGGGCTTTTTGGACCGTAAAGAGAGACAGGAAATTGGGTTGAAGAAGAGTGGGAATGCAGCACAGGACCACAACCTGGATGGCTGTGAGGCATATTCCCTACATGGTTATAGTGCACTAGCGTGTTGAGCCGCCGAGCCGCCCAGGGCATAGTAATTTTGGATGAAAGGAAAAAATAAACATAATTGCAGAAGGCATTTTTGTTTGAAAATGATACACTCTCACAATCACAAAAACATGGGCATGTAATAAATACACGTCTTTCAGACCGTAATAAAAGAAAAGTGAAGCCCTAGCCCACCCAGCAGATTGTATAAAATTGACTAAGTAACTTTCAGTAATTTCCCAGATGGGCTAGATAAGCACACATAATAAGTGAAGGGGGCTGAATTAATGTTAAAAATACATTCATGGTGAAGTTTATTATAACACAAAAAGGCCATTAAAAGCATAAGGCTTGCTGTGTTCCAATTGGCAGGATGCTTCCTATATATGATACCTATCTACATATCTGCATAAATTGAGCACCACAATACTTAGAACCTCTGGTTGCGATAGTAATGGTAAACAAGCACATTTTTGCTAACAACAAACTCCCTATTGCTGGTATCATGTACATACAAGCTGAGCGACACACAGTAGTAGGAGATAAACAGATAATCATAGACCAAGGAACCATTCGATGTTCCCTTGAAATGTAATCAAATCAAGGATTAGGATACTAGGATGTTTCCTCTGCTTCCGACATGAAATGGGACACTTCAATGCCACCATACGAATTGCCACCTATCTAGGATGTGTTGAGATATATTGTGCAGGAGTCTTCAATACAATTCATGGATTAAACCAGCCAGGCTTAATGTATGTTTACGAAATCTTCATCATCATTTTTTATCCACATAACCTAAAAATGGTCACATTCATCACCATTGTCATCATCACTTCCCTCATTAACATATTTCCTGTTACATAAAGGAAATCAATGGGAAAATATGTCCAATGCATCAACAATGACAGAAATCTGTAAGCGACTTTGCAAATAGCTGAGCAAACACTCCAAACCATCTTTTATTCATGAGCTCAGCAACGATGAGCACCGAGACCTTGAAAAGAAACTAAACGCAGTCCAACTGTTCTTTCCTCAATTTAGCATTTCCTCCAGAAGAGAGAGGGAGAGAGAGGGAGGGAGAGAGCAAGAGCAAGAGAGAGTGAAAGTGGAAGTAAGATGAAGTGGTGAAAGGGGATCCGACATGAAAGCATCCTTTTTTTTTTCGTTTCTTTTTTTCTTCGGTTGTGATTAACGCTGATTGCTTAGTCTGACTTTGCCCGCATCCAGAAATTAGGGCCAGCATTGTGTTTGAGATAATGACACATTTCTTGCGGTGGGGCGCTGACCCCCAGCTCATTAATCAGCAGTGAGTCGGACTGCTGGACTGACAAAGGAGAATTTTAACGGCCTGGAGACCTCATTTAGAAGCCTCTGCTGATTTCCTTGGAGCGGCGCTGGGAATGTGCCAGGCTTGCTGGAGAAAAGACAGGTGGTGAGTTAGGGTGCCGGCTCCACACAATAGAAAGTGAGCTGTCAATCAAGCCAGCAATTAGGTAATCACAGCGAAAGAAAAAAGGGAGGCGTTCTTGTGGTTCTAGTGTATGGAGGTCTAGTGTGTGGCGCTGCGCTCTGCAAACCAGCTGAAACGCCCGGTGAGGAAAAACCTGTCATGTTTTATCCATAGGGGCTCATGAATGATGGCTTCTGGTAGCAACCCCTAACCCCCAGACCAGCACACGCAGCGAACCTCAGTCTCCCAGTCTGTCTGCATTGTACATTCCATTTTTGGAAAGCCACCTATTACCTGTAGATATATACAGCAAGCCAGTTTATTCTCTCACTGTCTAACTCAGCGGTTTCCAACCTTTTTCAACTCAAGGCCCACGTCCAACCAGAAATAATAAGGACGCTGAATAATGCGTTCTCAGAACACATTTTAGCCATGGATGTGATTTAAGCAGAAATACTGACACAAAACATTACGATTGTGGTCCAGCTGGCGGCGGCAACGCGGGGCAAATTAGATAAGTTCCTATCACCAAAAAATCTATGAAATTAGTTTTTAAACCCTTTAAACTTTTTTAAAAGCCATTTCGTTTCAAACATTTAAAAACACCATTTATTTTTTAGAATTACATTTTGTCATGAAAATCATGATGTTTTGTAAGTGATTTTCCCTCCCACTTGCAGTACCCTCGTGGCCCACCAGAGGGCCGCGGCCCACAGGTTGGGAATCGCTGGTCTAACTGTTTCTTATTATCTAGTATTGTTTCAGATGCTTTTGTCCAAAGCGACTTACAGTGAATTGTATATATGTCATTAAGGAGCAGGCCACGTTGCTCTTCCTCACTCGCTAGAGCTTTCCAGAGGATTCCCTGGTCCTTTCAGCATGGGATGCCATGCGATTCCCATCAGTGTCACCGTCTATTAGAGCAAAGTGCTATAAAACAAACAGGCCAACAGACCGTTGCTCACACATGCCCTCTGGGGAGCATTGGCTGCTGCATGTCTATAGTCTATAGACTCCAAGGTACTTACTAGTATTTCACTCAATTCTGGAATAATTGACCTCACTCAAATGAATAGAATTTCATCAGGACTTCTTGTTTTGGGTTGTTCTTATTGTTTTCTTGTTTTGTAATAATTGTGACAGCCAACGCTGTTTACCGGACCGTGGATGATGACCCCCTGGTGACCTATCAGCACTATGGACAGGGGACACTTCTTCACTGTTTGCTTTTCTGAACTCTTCCACTGAAGTTTCAAAAGCAAAACATCACCTCCCCGAGTGATTGTTTCTTCTTCTTTTGCATTCACAGAGGTTCTTATTCTTATTTTAATTTCAAAGCTAGCTGGCGAAACCGTTCGCTAATGGCTTTCTATGACCTTGCCACTAAACCAAATCATTTTGGTGGGGATGTGTTTTCTTAAAAGCTCTATCCAGGAACCTCAGATTTCAGTTTTTTTTAAAACACACCAAAGTGGTGTTGAATTCTCCTTTGATGTAGTGTTGACCCCACATCCCACACAGAAAAGCAGAAAAAAGGCAACTCAAATCAAAACTCAGAGAAAAGGGGTGGAGGGGGGCAACAGTAATATATTCTTTAAGACATTGCCCTGGGCATCTTCCTACTCCAGATTCATACAGACATGTCCGGTATTGTAACGTACAGTTTGGCTGCACAGTAAATGTCACACACACATTCCTGTTTTAGGGCACGAGAGCCAAACGACAAACTATTTTGAAGAACAAGTGCCACAACACACTCATATTCGTTCAGTATGGGATTGCATTGCACCGATACATGATACAGAACCTGTTTAAAACGTCAGTGTGTTTTTAAGCGGACTAGAAATCACACCTACCTACACCTACACCCATTGCAGTAAGGGTTCGTATTCTGCGATGAAACCACTCATCCTTAATAAGAATCCCATACAATAGAAGAGCCGACAGAATAAAAAAACATTACTCCAAGCGAACTCGTTGAAGATTTAATTTCCAAAGATATTTTTCAGTATGCCACATGAAAAAAGAATATCAATCTTGCATTATCCCAGCAGTACGCCACATATGTGTGGAAGTATGTGCGGCTTTCCAGACCTTAATGACCTCTATTATAATCCCTCCTGCCACTTGAACATTAATGAAAATCCAATTCACTCAGAGAGAGCCATCAGGGTAAAAGAAATCACTTTTTTAACACTCTCCTGCGTCATAGAATGTAAAATTCAATGCGCTTCTGATCCCAACCTCCCCTTTACACTATCACACATGTGCACACACTCATGCACACACACACACACACACACACACAGTTGTGAGCATTAAATGGTTGAAATAAAACCCACACATATGAAACATATTTTCTTCTTCTATCAGCTCAATGCAGCCTGCCTATGGAGCTGGTATGGGCTCCTGTCAATTACACAAGACAAAAGAATAGACTGAATGTTAATCAGTCATTAAAGTTGCATAATTAGGATTTTCAGTGCTTCGTAACCATGAAAATTAATACAATTCTTGAATGGGAACTTTAATTAGTAACTGAATGATAGCAGGGTCTACTATTGGTTACATGTAGCAGTCCAACGTTTTAAGAAGACATATACATGACTAGCATGCATTTGGTGATTCATTTCAGTTTAGTAGTATGCCTGATCTCATACTGTGCTCCAGACAACTCAGAGAGCTAAAATATCCTTGACAGGGGGTCGACTGACAGAATGCGGCCCAGGAAGTGAATGGTAAATCCTCATCACACTCACAACAATGCTCCATCAATACAATGCACCACTGACATCATCTGTACATGCAGGTTTACACACAACGCTACGCACCAGCTTCTCAGGTGCACACTCACAGTCTTTATTTATATTGTCATTGTTCAAGCTCAGGACTGGAATGTGTACGATATAAAGCAGACATTTTCAACATGCAACATGCATTTCACATCTGGAACGGCGCGGCACTGTAAATGTCACACGCACATTCTCAAACATTGCTCTGTTTCAGGGCATGAAAGGCAACCCACTCATTTTGAAGTATAACCACCACCACCACCACCACCACCACCACCACCACAACACAAACTCATTCATTCAATATGGGATTACATTGTACTTGAGACACAGCAATACTGAACCAACCTTTTAAAAGCTTGGACAGAACGGGCCTCCTGGAGACAGCAGACTGAGAGGAAATCCACATGCCCACATCCTACTTCTGACATTTATTGAATGCCAATTCTCCTTTTTCCTCCATCTTTTTTTCTTTTCCAAACCTCTAGGTGACAAGACCCACCCCCTGAGAGCCTGACAGTCGGTGGCACCGCAACTTCATACTTCATAGTCTCTGAGAGAATAGAACACATCACCCCAATCCTGAAATCTCTACACTGGCTCCCTGTTAACTATAGAATAGACTTTAAAGTGTCCCTACTAACCTTCAAATCACTTCATGGCCAAAGCCCAACGTACATTTCTGATAT
>OMKN01056578.1:0-19388 GCA_900302345.1 Melanonus zugmayeri | reverse complement strand
CTGGAACAAGTACATGTTTTATGAAACACACCCTGAATAATGTCAATGCTGCGTGTCAGGGGAACGTTGAACTGATATGTTGCTACCTGGGAATTCTCCTAACCTTGTACAATGTGATAGATTTGTATTGTAGCTTACCAATAAAGAGCACCTTTTCATACTGAATCTTTCTAAGGGTGCACCTGTTGGGATTGTGCCACGATGCCCACTGACCAACACAACATATTTGCAATTAACCTTTTGTGTCGTTTGCATAAAACTTTACATTCCTTCAACAAATGAGCATAATCAAATTACTGTAACATGATATTTCGCTAATCTATAGGTTTTACGACGAATGAAACAGGTAGAAGAAGGCCTTCCCACTTGTATGATTCTTCACCCTGGACTGGAACCTGTTTGTTTGAATGTATATTCGTTGCAAAATGCGATGAACATACAGAGCAGACTGAGGGCCTTTGAGTATCAGAGGGCTAGAAAAGTAAGTCTTGCCATTACCTTACAGGTACATCAGTATCTAGTAGTGGATAGGAATAAGTCAAAGTCATTACACAGCATAATACATACCTATAGGGGTTAGTAATACTACATTTTAGCAGCAAATTAATTTAGAAGATCAAAAAATGGATGTGACAACAAGTACCTGCAATAATAAAGAACTTTATTATGAAATATTTACAAAATGGAAAAAAATATGTTTTGTCAATGGTTTAACAATTACACAACTGCTCTATAATAACACTGTATGCTCTGTCCCATACAGGTGCATACAGGTGTTTCGTCAGCTGGGTGCTGGGGGTTTCTCAGCCGGCAGGTCCCATCTTGTGTGGTGTTGTGAATTCGGCATGAATTCCTTGGTCCAGCCGGCCAGTATGTTGGATTCAGACCTGGTCTACCGGCACTTGACTGAACCGGGACTTGTACCCAGCGATGACACCATCCTTTGACGGTGTCTCGTACTGAGAAGAGAGAGACTCTGGGATGGGAGTCTTCTTCACCTCCTCCACGTAGTTTGTTGTCAGGGAACACGTGCTCGAAGAGAAGAGCCATCAGTTTGTTGATGTAACCTGAAAAACATTATTTCACCAGTATTACTGTAAATGTAACTGTCATTTTTATAATGAGAAATAAATACAAGTTGTAATAACTCACGGTATGTTGGCTCTGTTTTCACTGGTTTGGCAGTGCAGTCACCCTTTTTTGCTTTGGGGTAGGAAAGCTTGTAGAGATTGTGTGCCAATCTCTCTTGTAGAGGTCCTGTGATGTACTCTGAAACAAAGAAAAAATCATGTGTGGACCGAATAAACGGGGTCGAATATGAATTACTGGGGTGGTGGATATTGATCGAGAAGACACAGTAACATAACATAGATTAATCGTCCCTTTTCTATTACCACGAGCCCCGGTATGTTTATGTGTAGCCAGGGATGGACCATCGGGAGCACCGGGAGTTTTCCCCGTGGGCCGCTGGACAACTGGGCCGCTGTGACGCTAACGTTACAATGTGTCTACAGCCTAGTAAATTAATTACCCAACCCTAGGCCTGATGTTACAACGGGCTGTGTACCAACGGTGATAAGTTAGGCCTAACGCAGTAACGCTATCTGATTACTCTGCCTCTTCAATAAAACATTAAATATGTTGCCCAAATAAGCTGCTCACGGGCTGCGGGTTTGACGTGGGGCCAATAAAGTGGGAATCGCCGGATCCTTCAGCACTGCTTCATGGCAAATCCAGCTCTGTGTTGAGCCTGGTTGAGGAAGCAGTCAGTGGTAAAATGCGCAGAACAAACCGCTGACCTCTGATTTACGCTCTGATTTACACTGATTTATGAAATGGGGTAAAAAGACATTTCAACCCCTCGTTTTGTAGACTACAATCTTTGGGCAAGGTGTGAAAAGAAACATTTGCTTGCCGACAGCCAACAACAGCACAAGTCGAGGGAGACATCCTTCCACTATGCTGCTATCTGGGTGCTATGCGCTACGCTGCTAGGCGAGTGTGTTGCCTGGGGGTGTGGCTGAAGGAAGCGGGGAGGCGGGCATATGTAAATTAGCTGTTTGTGACATCGCAAACAATCGGAAGTGCAAGCGGTGCGCTTTGAGGCAAATTTTCATTAGATGGCTTGTGTTTATTTACCAGGGGACAATGTCTTTTGACACCATGATGTTTCTAGAGCCCCCCTAAGTCCTTCATCATCATAGAGGCAGGGACATTCCGTTTTTCACAGAATGGGACCTTTAAAAACACACCACTGCTGTTTGTGATCTTTGTATTTAAGTGGATGAGTTATACCAATCAGTCTGGGACTGCGTTCTGTTCTAAATATCAAGTTGTTTCAACTGAGACCAGAGAGGATTTGTCTTTCCTTTTCCATGTCCACTGCCCCTCCATGCCTCTTGTGTTGTCTGCTACAAAAATCGTCCTACTGAATTTAGTGAGATGGACATAGCAGAATCCCAAGGCAGCTCAACTGCCCGTTGTACCTATCAATGTCAACTCAATAGTATCTCAGTCAGATTTATTGTGTACCAAAACAGAGAAGCTCAACATTAAGACCCAGGTGCAACATTTTCGTAGTTAAACTGGGTAAACTTCCTTTTGACCATTGATTGAGGTACTGTTTCCTGACAGAAACACATTTTTTGGACACATTTTTTGAAGCCAAATATGCAAAATTGGTGGAATATTGCTTCAAGAATGAACCCTGCAGAGAAGGCCTGTTTGTCCGTCTGTTGGCAGTACCTCTTTAAGTTTAGCCAATAGACCCTGTTCATCATAGGACAAACACAGGTGTCACTCATAACACTAATTATGGGTCTGCTCCTTTTATGTACCAGGGCGCTGGTGGTAGACTAATCTTCATTAGTTTGGTCCGTAAAAGTAGAATACCCATAATTAGCATTATGAGCGACACCTGTGTTTGTCCTACGACGACGCCTCTGTAGAAAAGGGTCCATTAACGATGAAACATTGATTTCAGCTGGTGGAACATTAATGGACCCCCCACACCCCCAGAAATCTATTTCCCGACGACTGTACCCTTTGCGACTTCCCGGTGGATTAGAGAAGTCACAAAATAATTAAATGCAAGAGACAAGTAACTGCTCTTTCCACTGTGATAATGATGTCATTAATTTCCGTTGAGTTGAATGAATGTGTTGGGTTGTTTTTTTCTGGACCCGTGAGCATCTACTTAGAGTCCAGACTTGATGTGATTGAGTGCCGGTGGTGGGCGGCCCGGGGGGTAGCATGTCTGTAGAGATACATGCAACCCTGTGTGGGGGGGTATGGGTCTGCAGGCGTCCCTGCAGAGTGTGAGCA
Organism: Melanonus zugmayeri; assembly: GCA_900302345.1. Classification (NCBI taxonomy): domain Eukaryota; kingdom Metazoa; phylum Chordata; class Actinopteri; order Gadiformes; family Melanonidae; genus Melanonus; species Melanonus zugmayeri. The sequence continues at coordinate 16,064 of OMKN01056578.1, read as the reverse complement.
AGTTCAAGCCATGCTGAAGACATTCGTTTTTTTTGGTGATGGGTCACATTTCCCTAGTGTAGTGTTAAGAACGTTTGACTCCTAGCCGAAAGGTTCTGGGTTTAAACCCCAATGTCCACAGTCTACCTGTAGGCATCCTTGAGCAAGATGCTCTAACCTCTACCTGCTCCTCAATGCCATGTATCTAAAAACAGTACAAATCCATGTCTGATTATGAATAAAGGTGACAAAATATTAATAATAAAACAGGGAAGGATTAAACATAGAAAGAATGGGGGTAGGGTGTGTGTGCGTGTCTATTGATCTTTCAGGATTTCATATGCTATAGATAGACGGAGTACTTTGGAGGACACTTCAACATTGTAATCAATATTATTTGTCATTTGAAATTCTAGGCACGCCTGAAGAGGATGACGGTGTCATAATAAAAAACAAATCAAATAAATAAATATATAAAATGCGTTGCAACAGACGACCTGTCAAAGCAAAAGGAAAAAAGGCAATTTTCCATTTGATGTTGTCTTTTAAAGAAGGTACAGAATGAAAAGAGAAGGGTGCTGAGGGACCGGAGGAATAGCAGATGCAGTGAGTGGGCAGAAGCAAAGTGAAAGAGAGAAAGACCGTTGATTGAAGAGGTGGATAAAGGAGGGAAGTAATGCTTTTTAGGAGAAGGGGGGAGAGAGAGAAAGATGAAAATAGAGGTAGAGAGAGAACAAGAAAGAATGCAAGAGAGGGGTAGAGAGATTGAGAGAGTAAGCAATAAAGACAGAGAGAAAGAGCTGAACGGCACAGTAAGAAAGCAATTTTGCGCTGGAATGGTGGCCACAGTTTAACAGCTCCCAGCTCCACTTCTCTTCTTCATCTTCTGGTCTCGTTGTGCTCTTTATTCTATGGAGACAGCATGGACAGCATCGGAGAGAGGGGGGGGGAGAGAGACTTCAAGGTAGAAAGAGAAAGGGAGAGTGAGATGGAGAAATGGAAAAAAAGAGTGAGGGTGGAGGGATAGAGGGCGAGGGAAAGAGACAGACAAAAGAAGAGTGGTGGAGGGAGCGAAAGATAAGAGTAAGGGTATAGAGGAGGACACCATCAGAAGGAAAGAAAAAAGCAAAGCTCCTCCACAAGAGGCACAAGCTGTGGTTAACTTCCTGTTCATATCAGCTCCCTCTGCAGGGGAGTGCGATGGTATTTTCTCAGTGTAAATGCTCTTAATGTCAGGGTTTCTATTCTAATATGGTTTCTAATTAGGCATTCGGCTTCCTCCAGGGCAGAGGTGGGCCACCGGGGCCAAGATTAAAGACTAAAGCCTGAGATGAATCAGGGATAGATTTTCTTTCACTTCACTAGAAGTTGGTTTTCTCTCGCTCTCTCGCTCTCCCCCCTGTGGGATGAGGTAAATGTCAGCTTCCAGGGGCCTACGGTCTGGAGTTATTGCCTGGATTAGGTGTCAGAGCCTGGCTAAGCAGAACCAACATTATGGTACCTTGTCTGGAGGTCTGCAGCCACCAAGGGGACTATGCAAGTAGTGAATAGTAATGTCGAGTATTAAGTAGAATATATGTTGAGGTCAGGATAGGCTAGTGGCAACTTACCTGTAGGCATCCTTGAGCAAGATACCTGCTTCTTAATGGCATGTATCTGACGGCGTTGCTGAAAGTCGTAAATAGTTATAAGCAGACGGTGATGGTAAAGACGGTTTCACATTCAAGGTAAAGGGTATACCGAAGGAAACTACATTGGAACAGGAATAACAGGATTAACGACACAACAATAAATTAATTATATGTCATTGACACATAACGCTTGGCATTATTAAATAGAAATGCATCATAAAAAAGAGTTTTATCCAAAGCGGCTTACAAGTGAGATTGAGAACAAATCAAAGCATATACAATCAAAATTGGAGTTGCTACAAAAAAATATGGATTCAAAGTCATGGCATATTTAAAGGGAGAACAGGGGGGCAGATTACGCTATACAAGATAGGCGGTGAGTAATGACAAACAAGCGCAAGAAGAGGCGCTTACTGGCTCAGAGACACGCAGGAGAGGAAGAGGAAGGAGAGGAAGAGGCGAAGCAGAGACCGGGGGAAGCCTGAATACTTATCTGCTCTTCCAAGGTGCATTGTGAAGCGTGTAGGCTAAGCCTCGGGGAGCAGCCATGGCCTAGAAAAGCAGGAGTACAGCAGGAGCCTGTGAATCGCTTTCTGTGTTTCAGCGCGCTATCACCCTCACACCAGGACCTAACGCGAGCAGACAGCTCTGGATGCTGGTATTAACACAGCTCCTTCGCTGTAGTGCAGACTCCCTCGCCCAAGTGTGTTTTTATGTCACTCGCCCTCAAAGCCAATTCACTTATCCGGCAATAGCTGGCTATTCAACGAAAAGTTGAATAGTATGTTGGTTAATAGTAGGTTAATATGGCCCTTGTTTTACTGCCGGCTTGTAAATTATATTTTATTTGATGTTGCATTTAATTTATTACAAATGTAGCTTTTTATTTGGTTAACGGTGCTGTTCCCTTGCAAAGGTGCATTTCAATTAACATATATGCCTACGCAAATGTAAAAATGATTGAATAATTATTAATGTTATATTCATATATATAACATTTTGAGTCTGTGGTGACTTCAAATGGTCTGAGAAGCCATTCAACAGGCTAGGCTTAAGAGAGCCTAGTCATATGAATAGCTTGATAGCAGGGCTTGCTGTTGGAAAGGAGGTTTATTGGGTGATTGTGTATCTGTGCGTGTGTGTGTGTGTGTGTGTATGTCAGTACATGGCTATGTTATTGTTAGGTGGAAGAGTAGATGGATGGATGAATAGCTAGCATGTCTGTGGCGTGCTGCATGTAGCGTGTGCAAGGAAGGGGATTCGTGAAACCATGGTGATCCCCCAAGGTGCCGGGTATAATATAATGAAGTGACCGGTGGAGATATTATAGATACAGGTATCGAGCCTGGATCCATCTGGAGTGTGAGCTGAAGAGGAGAGGAAGATACGCCTATCAGATGAGTGGGAGGACATGACCGGACCATGTGAGTGTACAAGGAAACCGAGAGAGGTAGCTCATTAGCGCTTGGCTTCATCCCCCATTGGAAAGCATCTAAAGATAGCAGCTAGATCGTCATGTTGGGGGCACTGCAGGTTAGAGCAGTAGGAAGGTGTGTGTTGCTAGAGGCTTAATGTGATCTTTCTATTATGGACTTCGGCCAGAATTCAATTAATCTATTTTATCATTGAACACCTGCGTTAGGGTTGCCAACTTTCACATTTTATTTTGTTGACGGGGGGGAGTATAACGCGATCGCGTATTTTGCGTATAGGGTGCAGAAATTGGTGCATTTAGCTGTGGAGCGCTGCATGAGTGGGCATGACTGAGCAGTCAATATACAGGACAAGGGCGGTCCTGTACGGGACAAACCAATTTAGCCCAATATACGGGATGTCCCGGCTAATACAGGACAGTTGGCAACCCTAACCCGCGTGCACAGCACAACTCTTGTATTTCCCACTGCTAATAAAGCACAGATTATCATTACAATAATTCAGCCTTCAAGCCTGGTTTCCTTACTGATGAGTGGCTAACTTTAGCTTACAGAGCTTAGTCACTGTTAATGACAGTATTGGCTGTTTCCTTATTGATGAGTGGCTCACCTGAGCTTACAGAGCTTAGCCACTGCTCATGACAGTATTGGCTGTTCAATCCATGTGTATTGTTGAGGTAAGTTCAGAGCGAATTAACTTCTACTCCCTACTCCTTTCATAGCTGTAACTAAGTGAGGTCTTTGATTACTTTTGAAGTAATACATGATTCTTCTAAACCTATAAGCCAATCCGTGTTTGTTTTCCAATTAGGGTTAATCTTTTCTGATGGCAAACCTTGAGGAAATTGTCCTTTGGATTAGTTTAGTTGATTTTCCTGTCTGTCCTTGACTGTACAGGAGAGTTACAACACCATGATGTTCACGTATTGAAACCCTGAACCCACTTCCCTACCTCCAACCCTACACAACCCATGGCCAGGCCAGTTACTGCACAGTTAGGTTTGATCAGTGCTTTGTTGTCTGTGAATCCTTCCTGCCATGCTTGTTTTTTTGTTGAATGAAATCTTGAGCCAATCTTGTATATCGTCAGTCATATGTTATATGACTGACTGGTCCTCTGTGATTCACACCATCTATCACTTCAGCCAACATCCAAACCCTCTGCTTTGGAGCACATTGCTGGTGGTGGTTGGCCATTTAATTTTTGTCACTTGGCTTTCAGTTTGAGGACTGTCCAAAGGCCATTCGGAATGAATATGAAATAAAACCTGTAGCATGAATTGTTCAGGCCAGGGTCTCGGTGAGAACGGACCGCTTGCTCAATGTTTTCAGCTCACCAAGCTGTTGGCAGTGTCTGCCTTCTGTACAAGAAAACTGAGAGTTGCAGCCGCCATTTTGGCTCCCGTTCTGACCTGGATAGAGGAAGAGGATAGAGAGAAGAAGCCAAATGAAGAAAAAAACCCACAACATACTATTCCAGACTGTACGAGAGTTTTATTCATCATAGTGGTTCTTAGTTTTTCTCTGTTTGCAAACCATGTATAGTATCCCATGGGTTGAACTCTCTTCCCTGACTTGAGTGTATGTCAAACAGCATGTCAGCCATTACGTCTCTTGCTCAAGGGCACTTGGATTGGACCTGCTCTACATCCTGAGTGTGTGTGTGTGTGTGTGTGATAAGGTTGGCACTAGCCTTCAGGAGGCTAAATTCCTTCAATAAGGAGGTAAAGAAAGAATTTCAGAAGGTGGATGGATCGAGGGAGGGAATGGTTTGTGTGTGTGTGTGTGTGTGTGTGTGTGTGTGTGTGTGTGTGTCTGCTAAGGTAGGCGCTAGCCCCCAGCAACACATACCTGGAATAACCAGGTACAATTTTCTTTCATAAAATGGATGGATGGAAGTGTGTATGTTCTGTGTGCATTATTTCTCAGGTGTGTGGGTTGTATGTTCTGTCCCCACAGGTCATGTAGTCTGTGTCACCAGGTCTTCTCTGTGAGCCGCCTGTCACATGTTGACACCGCAGGCCACACACACACACACACACACACACACCCACACACACACAGCCTCCACACTCTGCAGAGGGAGGCCTCAGGGGCATACTTGCCAACCCTCCTGATTTTCCCAGGAGACTCCCGATTTCATTGCCCTCTCCCGGTTTCCTCCCGGGGTCACAATTCTGTATTTCTCCCAATTTATGACAAATTTCCACACCTTTTTTTCCTTTTCGTTATCACAACCTGTTTCTGGCTTCACTGCACAGCATGTAGAAGCCCTATGACGTGTCTGCGTTTCCACTCGGACAACAAATACAGTGACACCAAACACGCAAGCGCTGCCCGCCTCGTCCTCAGTGAGTGACTCTTGCCAGGCGGAGAGATGGAGAGAGTGAAGAGGAAGAAATATTCATCTAAATTTCAGACATCCTGGAAAAAAGAATTCCCGTTTCTTATGGAAAGTTTTAAAGGAAATGTGTTCTGGAAAATCTGCCGCGTCGATTTTTCCGAGCACGACGTGAATCGCCATCGAGAGGCTGGGAAACACGAAGAAGGCGAAGACCAGAGCCAACAGAGCATCTCTAAGTCTATGAAACAGAATTTTTTTGGGGGGAGGACCTGGAAATCCTCCCTATTTTTAAGTTCCCAAGGTTGGCAAGTATGTCGAGGGGTGGAGGCAGGAGTGTGTCTCTGTGTGTGTGTGTGTCCTACAACTCTTGCCATATTGTCACTCCCAGCGGATCCACTCGATTTTACCCTGCGATGGTGGAGCTGTTGTTCTCTGTGTTGAATGTGTGCCTCTGTTCCCCCAGTTCAGATATGAGAGCACAGTGAAACAGCACTCTGGCTTCACACACTCAGTGGGAGCATGTTCATTAATGCCAGTAGTTAACAAACACCATTATTCTCTTCTTTTCTTCTTCTTCTTTTTCCCCAGATGCTCTCTCTCTCTCGCTCTCAATCTCTCTCTCCTTTTATTTTCCTCCTCACCGATGCTCCCCTCCCGATGTACTCCGCATCTGTTCTCATCCTCCTCCTCACTCCACCTCCTCACTCCACCTCCCTGATGTTTTCTTCGTCTTCACCTCCCCTTTCTTAAATCTCCGTCTCCAGCCCCTCATCTCATTTCCTCTTCCTGTCTAGTCCACGTCCATGCTAATATGCTAATAGGGTCTAGCTATCCCCCCCACACCCGCCGCATCACTCCACATCAAAGCCTTGCTTGTTCTCTCGTTCCCTCACACTCCGTCACGCTCTGTAATTCTACCCTTGCCTGTTGACAGGGGGAGTGTGTGTGTGTGTGTGTGTGTGAGAGAGAGAGAGTGTGCATGCAGTGTGTGTTTGTGCATTGTGTGTGTGAGTAATTGACCCGTGTGACCCAACTATAACCGCGGGTGTAGGCGGTTTTTTTTCAGCATTTAAAATATGCGGGTGATTTGCGGGCGGGTTAGGCCTACAAATCAAGCTTCTTAATTTCTTGCTATCAGCTATTTCTTGTATGCATCCTAATTATTTTGTTCAAGTTCAGTATTGCACATCCTTTAATGCCATTATAGCCTGTCCAACTAAATCCTACGTGTTTTTTTTTTCTTTCTGATTATCTTGTTGTTTGACTGTTCACTATATGCACATTGTGGGGGGAGACACCATTTATAAAGCCGGTTGGGAAGCGGACGTGGGTGTCATTTTCTTCCGTTCACAAGCGGTTTGAGGAGCGGTCGGGTGCAGTTACAGCAATGTGTGGATTCGGGTGAGAAAATACCTTAACGGCGCATCACTAGTGTGTGTGCATGTGCTTGTGCATACTTTAAGGGGAATGTCTCTATCTTCATTTGGGTTCTCTGAAGGGCTGGACCGTCCCGGATGCTTCCTCATCCTGGTGCACGGTGGACGGTGCACAGATATGCGAAGAGGCAATCAGTCAACAGTGCATGTCATGATTAGCTGCCTTCAATGTGGTTGAGAGTGTGTGTGTGTGTGTGTGTGTGCACCAAAACAAAATGCTGGAGCCTGCCTGCGTCCACAGAACACAGCTCCCCACCTCCTTGGTGTTGATGAGCTGCGCTGCTGAGGACCAGAGAGAGATGTGGGAGCATGGTCCAACCAGCCCAACACCTCATCATGGGGGAGTTGGGGATTAGGAGGGTGGTGTTATGTGTGTGTGTGAGTAGGGAGATTAGGGCGTTGGGTGTAGGTATGGGGTGGGGGTGCTGTGTTGCAGTGGGTAGGGGGTTGTGGGCAAGGGATGGGGGTTGTGTTCACTATCATTTGCATGGAAACATTCATGCACCCCAAAATCAGGAAGTTACAGCAAGTTACACATGCAGCAGGCAAACCCATACAGAGTAGCTTGATAATAACATGAACTCATTCATACCACTGGCATACTGACACGCCGGCTCCTTCCATAACTGGATTTAATTACCCTCCTTGGCAAATAGATGATAATAATCTTCCATTTGGCAGATTTGCCCTGAATGGTAATGGCAGCTCTGTATAGAAGCCAGAACCAATACAGGGGGAAGTCAAACACAGGCCTAGAACAAGGTGTACAGCTGCAAATTGGTTAATATGGGCGAACACCTAGGTCCACCTCTGTGCTTTCATATGACTGATGTGACATGCATGTATTTCTGCATGTGTGCGTGTATGTGTGTGTGTGACTCTCATCCTTTCTCCCTTTCCTCGCTCAATTCAAAGGGCTTTATTGGCATTTGAAACATAGATTGACAATGACAAAGCATGCAAACAAAACTGTCTGTCTTTCCTCTGCCTCTTTCTCTCTCTCCCCCCCCATCTCTATCTCCTCCCCCTCTCTCTCTGTATGCAGACAGAGCTTCCTCTAGCTGTCAGGATGTAGGAGACGCCGAGTCACGACAGAGGAAGTGTTATGTTTTCTTGTGATGCAGCGAAAGTAGCCTGAGTAGCTCTTGCCATTTTCCCAATGGCTCCACACACATGTTTTAGCCCCACGGACATCCAGACAACACACACACACACACACACCTGATACTGATGGTTTGGAGTGTGTGTGTGTGTGTGTGTGTGTGTCATGACTACCTTTCTCAGCAAATTGTCTGGCCCTTGCAGTGGTCTCAGGATAATGAGCCCTATGCCCCATCTCTTCTCTCTTTCAGGTAGATGGTCATCATTCACCATCTTTGGTGGTGGGTAGATGAACAGTCACCAGCTAACACACACACACACACACACACACACACACAATAGTTTTAGCTATGTGCTTGCCTCTGCGTTTTTTTGAGAAACGACGAAGGTTAGACAGTCGACTGTTGCCAAGGATTATCCATTTGAATATATACACTGTTCACTCACTCACTCATACTCATGTACACACGCACACACACACATGCACACACACACACACACACACAGGGGTTTATCCCAGTTGTGGAAAGGATTAAGCAGTAATGAAATTGGACGGGCGGGAGGTGTATGGACTGTATTCTGTGGCAGGTTTTGAATACTGTGTCAGGAAGCGCTTTGAGAGGTAAAATATTATTTTTTTCTCTCTCTCCCTAGTTCTCTCTCACTCTCTCTCTCTCTTTCTCTCTCAGTATTTGCTCTCAGTCGCTCAGGGAAAACCTCATGCTTCCTAATGGCTTAAATTACAGTTAAATAAAATGTGATTAAAACAAATAAAATATGATTATTAGATAGTGAAATAATGATAAAACCAATCCTCTGCTCACCACCTCCTCCTCCTCCTCTCTCGCTCACCTGCTTCCAGGTTATTTATGTTCTTCTCTTCACCAGGCGTCTGAGCGGTCGGTCCCGAGGTGCAGGAGGCCCCTAACAAAGCCTGGGTGTAGAGTAATGAGTGATAATGAGACAGGGCCTTGATTATTCCTTCCTTCCCCTGGGATGAGCACAGAATTACCCTGTTTAGTTTTGCATGTGTAATGCGTTGGTAATTCTACATCCAGGCCATTCAGTTTGTACCCAAAGCTTCTCTACAGTGAGTGCATATATAAGAATGAGTGGGCCCAGTGGGAATCGAACCCCTAACCCTGCAGTGTTAATGCCTTGCTCTACCAGTTGAGCTACACAGGGAATCGAACCCCCTAACCCTGGCAGTGTTAATGCCTTGCTCTACCATTTTTTGTGATTGTTTCAGCAACAAATGCTTGATTTTGCGGCAGCTTTTCTCAATAATGTTTTTTTGCAAGTTATGAGAATGAGTGAAAATGTACGAAATCATTGCAATTTAATCATCTAGAATCTAGATGATTAATTCTAGTCATGTCATTTTTAAATAGATGTGACATTTCATGTGGTGAAGTGCGATGATTGGTCAAACAATCTCTTTCTCTGCCTCTTTCTGCCTCCTGCCTTCTCTCCATCTCCCTCTCTCTGTCTCCATATCTATATCTGTCTGTCTCTCTGCCTGTATCTCATTATCGCTCTCATTCTGTCTGCCCAGCAGTGTTCCAGAAGAAATGTGTGTGATGTCCTCTGTTATACTCGCTGATGGCTTCAGGAGAAAGGGGGGGGGGTGCATTATCTTCCACTCTGAGCTATCAGCCCCACCTGTCTGTGTGTCCATCACACACTCCTCTAGGGGCATCCAGTGTGTTATTTGTGTGTGTGTGTGTCTCTCTCTTTCCTCCTTCTCTCACTGTTTTCTCCTGTCTTCTCCATCCATTTCAAACACATCTCAACACTCAACTCTTGTTTCCCGGTGTGTACTTAAAGTTTGCCTAAGCAGAGTGAGGCGGTGTCCACCAGTGTGGAAACCCTCCCTTCGCTCATCATCTCCTCATGTCACCAGTGTTCCCCCTGGTGGAAGAGACCACTGTTAATACACCAAAGCTTGACCACCAACATCCATCATTGTCACGGTCGGCCACTTATGTTTTGTCCCCGTCCCCCGGTACCAAAATTCAATGTTCATGCTCTTCTGCGTTCACTCGTGGAAGGATAGGAACAGGGGAAACTGGATTGAAATCATGATAAATGGATTGAGAAGGATTCACTCATGTAGAGGGGGTTTTCCTGTCTCTCCGTTCTCTCGCTCTGTCTCCCATGACCGATGACCCTACCTCTCCATATCTGAAAATAAAAGAAATACAAGTACTGTTAATGAGTTGGTTTGTTTGCATGCACTTACAGCTGCTGCAGCTCAGATTTGAGAGGCGTAAAGTGAGAGAACATTTTGAAACTAAACACCAAACGTTTCTCCGCCATCGAGAAGTGTTGCATTTCGCGCACCTGTGATTGACAGGCGAGATCGATTCCCCAAACCAATCAGGGAAGAGATGCCCTGATTTGTCAGGAATGACCCAGAAGCGGTCTAACATCTAAATGGTCTCAGACAGAGGCAGGCGCAGTCACCCTGAAACAGATATTCTCACAGCGCATTTCACTCACTGATAGCTGACGGATGGCGATGGAATTTCCAACAAATAACACTCAAATAATAGCTCTTAAATCTTACCTATAGCAGCTTTAAACTCTAACTTGACGTCACTTATCGTCAGAAAAGCCTCGCTCAGGCACCTTGGTGGCTCAGCCTGCATGTCATGTCGTTCCCTCTTTCAAACCACTTTCCTTTCTCTCTTCACTTCTGTCCATGGAGGCACAAATAGGCCCACGAAAAATACAAGATGCATCACTTGCATCACTTCCTTTTCACTCTCGCCACCACTCACAAAACTCTCCTCTCTTCCTTCCTACCCCTCTATGCTGTTTTTCCCCTCTCACCAATTTTTCACAGAGGCACTCGAGGCGATACGGTCTACAAACAGACACTAAGAGAAAAAACAACCAACAGGAAAGCACACACCGCTCCCCGATAACAAATATTAATTTCTCTTCTGTATATTTTCTCTCGTTCTCTTTCCTCCCTGCCCCGCATGTTCAATGAGTGGGGTTGTTTTGCCTCGTTTCTTCCTTCCAGCTGGAGGGCCGAGCATAGGGGGAGGCGCGGGAGTCTTGAGACCTCGATAAGGGGCTTCTGACGGCTCAGCGTGAAGAGGACTTAAGCCTAGTTATCTACTGGCTCACACACACATGTAGACACACACACGTAGACTCTCTCACACACACACACGCCTACGCATATGCACACATGCCTACTAATATACACACACATCTCCTAACACACATGTAGTCTCACACACACATATACATACTCATAATTACACACACACACATGCTAAAGCACACATATACACACACACACGCCAAAGATATGCAACACACACAACCGAGACGAACTGAATTAATTTTACACAAAATCATGGACACACGTACGCAGACACACACACACATACACACACGCGTGCGGATTTGCACACACGGATCACATCTTGCTCCCTGCACGTTCACCTGAGTTTCCGTGGCGATGTGTACAGCTACACACAGACGACTCGGAGATGATTAGTGGTAACCGGGGGCGACAGATTAATGCACTGACGCATCTTGCGGGAGGAAGAGGGCGGAGTTACAAAGACAGGAATAAAGCGAGCGATGCAAGAATCACTTGGAGAGCAAGTGACACACACACACACACTTATACTCATAAGCACACACATGCACGTGCACAGGCACACACATGTACACTTTTAAACACACACACACACGCAAACTGCATACTAACTGAAATCCACACATATACATGCATTCTCACACACACAAACACACACTCAGGTCCTAATCAGAATGTGTGTTTAAGGTTAGGACAGACGGTTCTACGAGGGTCAAGACGCCACTTCCTCTCCTGATCACGTTTCAATGCTACGGCAGCACAGTGAGGACAAAACACAATTGAAAATATGTCGTCTATATTCTACTTCCTTTTGTCGTTCAGCCTTTTAACTTTTTCTCTCATCGTTCTTCTCTTGTCCCTCGCTGTCATTACAATATCTGTGATAGAAGTGATCCAATGGAACATTTGAAGAGATGTACAAAAGGGAAGGATATGAATTTCAGTGCCCTAGTGGCCTCACCTCTTTCTTCTCTTTGTCTTTCTCTTTGTCTTTCGATGTCTCTTTCTCTCTCCGTTCCTCTCTTTCCCTTCCAGCATAGCGATGGCATAAAGCAACACATTTCAAGTCATCAAATCGCCTGTATGCACACACACACACCGTCAGGCTTCAGTTCTTGATGGCGAACTTTAGCTTCAGCTCAACACTTTCACTCCAAAATGATGATCATTCTGTGCATTGATTGTTTTCAATGCACAAAGAAGCGTTTGGTGGCTCCCTGTGGAGCTCATGAAACAGTGAGCTGACGCCATACTGATGGCGACGCAAGTGGACTTTATGTATTCAAGCAGCATTTTGAAACGTGTTGTGTTATTTCTGCCTCTGTCACTCATTGTAATTCTAGCCGTTCTAAAAGGGCTTCCTTATGTTCCTTATGTGTCCCTCTTCTCAAATTTTCTTCTGTTTTTCAGAGGGTTTTTATGAGCCATTTAAGCATTTGAGGATAGAGGTGGTGTCATTAAAAATGATTTAAACATGGGCCCATGAATCCCTTTTAGACTCGGAATGGTGATAAAGAGCTATATAAATAAACTGTGTGTGTGTGTGTGTACAGCCTTGTAGGGCTCAGAAGATTTTTTTCACGAGTTATAAAAGGTCTCTGGTGGTGATTCAACATTGCTACACAGTGGGGACTCCTAAAACAGCCCTACTAAGGCTATATATATACTGTATATAGACTGCATGAAGTGATCTGTCTGTGGGTGAAAGGATAAGTTAGGATAAGTTTAAAATGAAAAATGTGCACTGGCATTCATTTTTATTTTCATATACATTCGGGGGTTGTCTGAGTGTTCTCTGGGTCTCTCTCTCAATGTCTCTCTTTTCACATATTTTTCCTGTACTGCATAGGAAGAGGATGCTAGCTGCACAAACATCCCATGTTGGTGGGATCAAGCGGGCAGCGTACTTGCAGAAGTTTGCCGAGGTCACAAGAACAAAATGCCATTAATGCGGAGGAAATGAACAAACGCAAGCCTCACCAAACTTCTTTTTCGGCACTTCTTCTTCTTCTTGCGCCTCCAGGATTTGGTAACTTGCTTAAATCTCAGCAGATGTCAGCAATGTGAATGTTGTGTGTTATGATTGGTTGAAAAATCAAGGCAAGCGTGATTTATTGTTTTATTTCCGCAAGCGGAATTTCCCGTTTCCATGGAGACCTTGGAGGTCTTAACCAGTGATCAAACCGAAAGACTTTGAGAATTAAACAAGTTTGTCTGCAAAGAAATGTATTTTACTTCTTGCCAGCTTCAGTTGGTCTTCAGTTATTTGTGAAACTCAATGATGCCCAATGATACCAGAGATCATTGGTAGAGACGTGTGGTGTGTGTGTCTGTGTGTCTGTGTGGGGGGTGTATCTGTCATCTAGAAATTCAGTATTTGGAATGACTTGGCATCAGTCCCAGCCTAAGGCACCATTCAGATAGAAGTGTAGAATACTATTCTCCATTCATTTCTACGGTTTGATGCGACCCGTTTTCAATCATTCATAGGGCTCTTTTGTATGGGACTTAGTAATGTGTGATGATTTACTTTTGTCTTGTTCATGCTAAAATTCCTCCGTACTCCGTACACACCGTAAACCATGTTTATCTTGGTCGCTTTGCAACTGGATGCGGTGTCCTTCAGGGTTACGTATGTCTCCATCTGATCCCCTGGAGATGCTGCTCTGCCATGCATGCAATCAACTTTGATCAGAGATAGAGGAAGAGAGAGAGAGATAAAGAGACATAGATAGAGGGAGAGATAACGGCACAGATAGAGGGGGAGAGAGAGAGAGAGAGACACAAGGTGCGTTTCCATCCAAATGAATGACACATTTAACCACATTTTCAGAAAATCAGCAAAAGAAAATGCTAATTCATGCGCTTTTCCATCCATTACTGTTATGCGAATATTAGGAGTTGGTTCATGGAGATAAGCAGTAGGTGGTGCTAATTCTCTGTGCCGTTATACCACCGCAGAAGAAGAGGGCACACCGAGATGGCGTCATAAAAGAGCGCCGGTCAAACCTCAAACAAAGGAAATTAAAGCTTGGTGATGGAGAGCACTGGACAATGGACATGGAGAGATTTGAACAACTAAGATTACAGCTCTGTGCTCTTGGAAGAGTTCTGGTCACAGCTCTGTGCATACGAGCAGAGGTTTGAGTGACATAAGTCATCGTTTATTCACTGAATCTGTTTCCATCGCCTGTGATATTTCAAGAATTGTTCACATTTTCTGAATAATTGCACAAAATGCGCATAAAAACAGGTGGATGGAAACACACTTACAGAGAAAGAGAGACAGATAGAGGGGAGACAGAGAGAGAGAGGCAGACAGACGGAGAGAGAGACATTGATAGAGAAAGAGGGAGAGATGGAAGGAGAGAGACGGGGGAGAGAGAGGGATATTAGATCAAATACAGTTCATTTATTGGCATCCTCATTTGTTTTATTTTTCATACTTCAGCTGTCAATCACTCAAACTACCTGTGCACCCCTTATGAGGGGCGAATGCCAGATAGCATTATTATTTATAGCCATGCTTTCCATGCTCATTACTTAACATTACTTAACATAACTCTTAATTTTTCATAGGCTACCTGGCTCACAATGTATTCTAGACTAGACTATTTTTCTTCATCTTTTTGCATTTTGCCCAAAGCAAAAAGAAGAAGAATCAGGGTGTACTCATAAGTAATTTATGAATGCATATTCAAACTATATTATTCGTTATTCATGTTATTTTTGGATGAAATCCCCTCAGATCTTGTGTGAGAGAGTTTACAGAGGCTGCCTTTAATGCATGACGTGTGTGTGTGTGTGTGTGTGCTGTACTGTACACCATGGAGATTCCTTCCATGGTGTTTTAAAGACAAAGCTGGTAAACCAGCAGTTTTAACATTATGGGATATCACCCACAAATTCAAAGAGGGCAGGGTTGAGGGTGAGACACACACACACGCACAATAAGATATCCAGACACACAGCTGGTCTATGGATGCTTTGATCATAATTGGACTCTTCTGAACCTTGAGATGATTGGTTTGAATCCTCTGAGGCGAGTGGTATCACTACCACTGAATATATGACACAAAGCAATGTGACGGCCAGGTTGGCAAATTGAATCGATGATCTGTTAATCGCAATGAATAATCGCCGTCACAATATCGGGCAAAATGATCGCAATCGTCATTTTTGTCATAATCAGCAGCCCGGAGCAGACGGACCTCGCTGATATCCATCTTCCACCAGACGGATAAACGATGGATATCAGCCCAGCCGCCAGGTCTGACTGAGATTGAAGGGAGCAGATATGGACGTCCGGTGGCCCGCTTGTCTGGTGGGAAAACGTTAGCCGCGGGCTATCCGGCTAACGGCGCTGAGACGTAATCAATGGAACAAAGAGCCGAGCGGCGCAGTCTTGACAAAATAGATTGTGTCACTGGATGGTATTATGGTCTGTCCAGCGCAACACCACACAGCGGGGGGGATTAGGCTGACACAGCAGCACAATTCACACTGCACAGTCACACACACACACACACACACACACACACAGTCTGAACCTCAGCCCTGGGGCCACATATCCAAATGGATGACATCAGCTTCCTCTTAATCCCCCCTCACACACACACACACACACAACCCATGCTCACCTCATCTCCCCCTCTCTCTCTCGCTCGTCCCCTCCCCATGCACACTCTCCAAACCTGTTTACTGCTGTTGCCTGTCAGCCTGTGTGCGTGTGTACTACATACACACACACGTGGGAACAGAAGTTCAGTGAGATCAGAGCGTTGGAATATGGAGATGAATATGTTGGAATTTTCTCTTTTTCATGTCGTTTTTTCCTCCGTCGTCGTCTCTTTGGTGGGCTCCCGTCAGGCGTCTCCGTGGCGACGAATCTTTAGGGTGGGTGTCTTGACATTTGTGTCTGATGTTCTTCTCGCAACGTCAGGACTTTGATTTCAAATGAAGTTTTATAGAAGCAGAGTGGGACCAGAGGCAGTGTTGTGTGAACAGTGTGAGAGAGGG
>OMKN01056570.1:18148-29162 GCA_900302345.1 Melanonus zugmayeri | reverse complement strand
AGAAATCTCCCGGAATAGAATCATGTCAAGTTGGAAACCCTAAGATACGCTCATTATTAAAGTCATAATCACTCGGTTGCTACCTTAGATTTTTCAATGAATGAGTTGTTTAGAAAATGTTTAGGCTAGAACCTGGGCTTATTCTACATTGTGTGTGCGCATTGGGCTTATTGGGATGTACTGTATACCTCATCTAAATTATTTTATTTCTGCCATTATGTTAAGCATATATCTTTGTGTAGGAAATGTCATATATACAACATATGTTTGACTAATTGTGATTTGTGATCAATATAATTAAAGGTTTAAGTTAAAGGAACAGGGAATATTTACATTATTACATGTTAAATAATTCTTATTTTTTTCTCTTTTCTTTATCTCTTGCTCTCAGTCAAATCTGAAAATAATCGATGGATTACTTGATAGAAAAAAAATGTTAGTGGAAGCCCTATAATATATTACCCAACAGTGAAGCTTTAATGTCTTAAAACGGCTTTCATCCATCTTATTTACTTGAGTTTGATCTGAGAAGTTAAGTGTCACCAAAGCAATGATTGGTCCACTTTCAAAATTGAGGTATAAAATATGGGCTAAAAATCATAGTGTCCTTGCGATATATAACTTGACAAGAACATTAAACACAAATGAGAGTTTCTCCTTTAAATCTACCAAGGTACTGATCGCATTCCATTTCAGAAGCTGCAATGCAGTTACTTCTGTACAGTTACTTAAAAATAGATGAAGACATATTTAAGAAATGCAATACGTAAATATTATACTAATGCACCTAAGCTAAAAACACAAATAAAATACATAAACAGGTAGCACATATGCTGGTCACATACTAAAGTTGGCAGTTAAAATATAGGTCACGCAGGCTTTAAAGCATTCGACTACCTATTGGAATTAAGGCATTTTTTCTGTGCATGTTGTAAAGAAGAGAACAAAAGGAACTCAAGTAAAAAGAAAAATGTAAAAAAATATGTTTTAACAACAGAAGCTATTACCCATGTTAATGGGAGGCTGGACGTGAGCCAAGGCAATTACTTGCCAAATTTGCGTTGGGAACCATAAATAAACAGCTCTGTTCAACGTGGTCTTTAGCACAACTACATAAAGAGCTTTTAGCTCCATAAACAGTCATCAGAGAACCCTTTTTTCCAGTACATTCATTCCTAACCGAGATAAACAAACACCAATATTTACATGAGCTACTTCTGATCCCTGGCCATTGTGGCACATCTCCCATAACTGGTGGTATGCAGAAGAAGAAAAAATAGTTTG
Organism: Melanonus zugmayeri; assembly: GCA_900302345.1. NCBI lineage: Eukaryota > Metazoa > Chordata > Actinopteri > Gadiformes > Melanonidae > Melanonus > Melanonus zugmayeri. The sequence goes on along the minus strand of OMKN01056570.1, from coordinate 27,878 downwards.
GAATGGGAAGAGGGTATTCTGAGGACACAACAGTATTGCTAATGGATGTTCCATCACAGGAGATAAATTAGGATAATGGTAGGATTGTTAATAGTGCCTTTGTGAAACAATGTCCTTCTTATGACTATTCTCAGATTCTGGGTGGCCTCTTCCGGAGTTCCTCTGCCCCATTTGGCTCTTCCTGGATGTACTTTTCTCCACTGCATCCATCATGCACCTGTGTGCAATTTCCCTTGATCGATACATCGCCATCAAGAAACCTATTCAACATAGCCAGTACAAATCAAGGACTAAGGCCATGGTGAAGATAGCACTGGTGTGGCTCATATCAATTGGTGAGTATGTTATGATGGCTGTTTTGTTAAACCACTACCTCTACTGGCTTACGGGGTCCTGAAGTTATTGAATGCATGTTTGATATGGTGTGTTCAGGGACAGTTTACATCAGGGACAGGTGGTTTGATGCATAGCAGGCTGAGGACCATACAAGCCGGATGCAATAAAAGCAGATACTATGTAAACTATTGTGAAGTTGGAGAGAGGATGGTGGTGTTATTAAAATAACATTAGGCCGGTCGCAAGGCGACTCACAAGATGTAGCACATAGGTTAGCCATCTTTCACCAACACGTTCACCATGGCACACACACATGGTTGGAGAAAGTAGCAAATAAGTGTGTCTTGAAAGCAACTTTAATATCTGAATTGGCAACAATTTGAGAGCTAGTCAAGAACTGTCTGGAATAGACCTACATCACATACATTATAAAACACAATAATTACTGATTGTTCATTTAAACAAAGGTTGTCTTGCACTTTTACAACTGTTTATCCAATGTGCCAGGACTGAGAAGCCAAGAGCTTGCACAGATAAAGAAATGAGGTTACTAGGGGACAGGATGTTCCAGTGTTTTACAGATGGCATTGGATGTATACATAAAATAGTGTGAATTGTAGCTGATCTTAATGATAACTTTCAAGAATCATTGACCAATCAGAATACAATGATATAGCAAATGGAAGGCTAGGTAACCACTTTCAGATTGTGGTGTTAAATCTTGGCTTAATTCAAGACCTTTCAGAAAAGCAAAGTCTTGGGGCCCCACCTGGTCTGGTTTTATTTAAATTAGTGTATGAGCAAAACCAGACAACTGGGATAAAGAACACTGCTTAAACATTGCAGTATTTTACCAGACTATACAACCTTATTATCAGCTAGAAAGATCCAAACATGAATAAGAGTTGCATTTGAAACGGAAATCAAGCGTCATAACACACATACTAGATGGCAAAAAAACACTACAATGATTTTCAGTTTTCTTCAACTTAAAAAAAAAAGTTAACATGTTTCTGTTTTTTCAATTACAGGTATAGCCATTCCGATTCCCATTAAGGGACTGCAGAACTACCATCTTCCCAACAATGTCACCTTTAACAGCAACCACACCTGCCTGCTGAAGACCGACAGCTTCCGGGAGTTCATCATGTTTGGCTCCTTGGTGGCCTTCTTCATTCCTTTAATGATCATGATGGTGATCTACCTGCTCACCATCCAAGCTCTACGCAAAAAGGTTTACTTGCTCAGGTCGAGGGTGACCCAACGTTTTACTCGTCAAAGCGTCTCCACGGTCTTCCAAAGGGAACAGTCTGTAGCCACTACGCCCACTGAGACACAGACTACGCCAGACGGCACATTGGTGCAGTCATCTGGAAATCCAATTGCAATCACAACAAACCCCCTTTCAGGGGATGACGTTCCATTTCGCAGGATGTCCACCATAGGAAAGAAATCCATGCAAAACTTAAGCAACGAGCAGCGTGCCTCGAAGGTGCTGGGTATAGTTTTTCTCCTATTTGTGGTCATGTGGTGCCCATTCTTCATCACCAACATCACCTCTGTGCTCTGTGCCAGCTGTGATGTCAATGTGATTGCCCGGCTGATGGAGATCTTCGTATGGGTAGGCTACGTGTCCTCGGGCATCAACCCCTTAGTCTACACGCTGTTCAACAAGACTTTTAGACAGGCATTCACACGTTACATCACCTGTAACTACAGTATCTGGACTAACAATGGGCCGGGAAGGCACCCAAGGGCACAACACAGAGGACGGGGCCTGTCAAAGATCTCTTTCCGGTCATCCATGGCAGAGAACTCAAAGCTGTTTGTGAAGCGAGGAATGAAGAATGGTATCGGAGCAGTGAGCTATCAGAGCCCACTGAGGTGCCGGCAAGCACCAATACAGTCCCCCAGCAGTGTTGTGTTGGACACACTGTTCCTCAGTGAAAATGAAGACTTAAAGCAGGGGGAGCATGTCAGTTATGTATAGAGGTGACAAAGATTTACCTTGTTTAAAAAGGACACCTCCAGTACTTTTGAGTTGTTGAAAGTTGTCCTGCATCTATAAATTAATTTCATATTCATGACCATAAGTATTTTTGGACAAGATAAAAATGTCAAGCTCAGTTTTAATCGGTGCTTGGCAAGAGGCAACGACAAGCTGCATAGCTAGCTACTCATCAAGCTGCCACGCTAATGCTACCTCTTTGTGACTCTGGAGAGTGCTAGCCTTGTATGTGCCAGCCTTATCCTACTAAATAAACTCATTCTAAGAAACACTTTTCTTTTTAAGTGTAAAATGATCAATTGTTTGCCCAAGAGAAACAAAAAGATTAGAAAACTTCCAACAATAAAAAAAAAAGATCAGTGCATTATCCTTAAGGAAGCTGTGACTAAGAGCTAAACACTGAGTGCTTAATGCATTGTCCTCTGCCAAACCTTTACTATTCCTGGCCAAACAACTTTGCAGTTTATGACCACTTGCTTAAAAAGTAACAAGGTTGCATAAATGCATTGAACTATTAATGCCAAAATGTCCAGTTTGTATTAAAAGACTTTTGAAATGTTCAGTGTTGAAGCCAAATAATGTAACAAAGTAACTTGGAAAGTTTCTATGTTCAATAAATTGGAAATGTAGAATTGTCTGTCATACTCATAGCTGAACGAATATTCAATCGGTATGCTTCTTAGAGCAGACTAACACATAACACAATACAGTCATGTTAACATTCCAGTCTGAACTGTTATGCAGTTTTATATTTGCAACCTGACACAGAGGATACACTAGTAATGACAATAAGTGTCAAAGCTGCATCAGCAAATACATTCCAACACAAAAACATGTTTTTACCCACAATCTAAATCATTTAGTAGTAATAATATGGGCTGATCAGATGCTATATACTTTTTAAAACCCAAAGTTTAGGCAACACTTTGGAAGTCTTCAAGACATTTTCCTTGCCATTATTGTCTAAAGCCAATAACAAGGCGATGGGACATTAGACATGGGGAAAACAGTCAGACAGCTGTCTTTCAGAGTGGCTTGTGGGGTATGGGTATGGGACTGGGAGGAGCTCAGTTGAATTGTAGCTGTTGAGGGAAATTTCTAAACACGAAGGATTTACACAAGGTTTATCTTGTGGCCAATTGATCACAAGGAATATCACATGGCCTTTTTTGGGCTTAAAATGGACGGCTCCGATGTTCAACTTGGCCAGGCATTCTGTTTAATGCTGTTCTGCTGCCTGATGGGTAAATTAATGTCACAGTCTGAGTGATTAGCTCCCATAAAAAGGGAGAATAGAAACATGTGTAAGTGAGAACAACCACCAATCACAGTGACAGTGAAAGATACTCTGATGCACATGTAGCTTCTTTTGTCAAGTCAACAGAATATTTACCACTGTACTATCCTTTAGTCTAGTCTAAGGTGGCATAATTAGAAACCAATTATGTTTGTCATTTTATCCCAAAATGCTATCCCACCAGAAAAAAAGGCACCATACACGAACAGCTGAATTTTCTCTCCATTATTTTGCTGGAGAATTGCAACAAAGCAAAAACGTTCAAACATAAAGCCACAGTTTGCTGTATATTTGAACATTAGTGAAGTAAAAAGTACATGTAAAATGATGTGAAACACACCACCAGGAAAGCGGTAATGTGGGGGAGAATCAGGATTCCTTTCCAGCACCTACAGAGTCTACGAAAATTGCTTCAAATGGGTGTCTGGTCTCCTTTGTCAACTATTCCAGGAATAATAGTAATAACAAAAATGCTGTGTGAAACAAACACTGCCAAAACATAACATTGATCTCTCTTTGAGGTAAAAAGCTGAAAGATACTGCTCAGTAAGTAAGTGAATGACATTTTAACAAATATTTCACAAAAGATGCGTATTTGGCATTGTACTACATGGCAGACCGCTCTTCACAATTCCCTCAGAAATTCTCAAGGATCTAAAAGGGCTTGATACGATTCTGATTCTGCCTAAACACACATTGCAACGAAACAAAAGAATAAGTCAAGCTTCTGACGATATATGGTGTAGGTCTGTACTTGACTCTTTAAAAGCCCAGCCCCAGAGCATAAACTATACTGCAGTGAAGATCTAAATTATGACCTACCTTTTAAGATATGAAAGTCAATGCTTTTATGTGGACATCATCAGGCTGCCACTAAGATGCCTGACTAAGCAAGTAGTACTTCAAGAGAAATTCAATCAATCACGTAGTTTGTTTAAAACGCAAAGTCAAAGCCAGAGAGGGCTTTCACTAGAACCTGCATTGGCCTCCACTGATGCCCACTTAAAACCTTTTTCCAAATGCATTTGGCAGGGGGGTGGAGTAAGTCAATTGTGTGCTATGGGCAGAATGAAGTCTCAGTGCATTCACATTCAAGAGCAAAACTAATTACCAAAGGTTAGTCCGGGTTTTTTTGTGGACCATGAGTTGTGACAGCAGGCTGATGTAATCAAGTACAGATCTTACCTGAACATGATGAAACCGATGGACTCAACGGCCGCCCTCCTCACGTCATCATTTACGTCACTCACCTTTGTAACAAACAGAAAAATAACTTAAAGAAGGAGGACACTTGAGCCTCTTTAAAAGCAGAGCAAGGAGTCCTTGAGTAAAAACTAGCCAGTTGCCCCACTATACATTGACTACCACAGGCTGCCACCTGCAGGATACAAGTCTCATCACATTCATTATAACAAGGAGGGCTCTACCATCTTCAACTAATGGCTAATAACATACAACGCAGTGGAATTAAACAGTTGTATGAAATTAGACTTTCAATGAAAGACTAGGTTGTTTCTAGTCGTATCTTAATGTCTTGCATCTGAATTCTCTACGAGTTGCCTACAGTGGGGTTCCTAAATGATGCAATACCAAATACTATGCATGTTTTAGCAGGGGGGATGCTGTATACATCCATGCCATTTTATGAGCTAGATGTGATAACACCACATCTGCACCATATCTATATAATCATTGTATGATTATGATTCAGTGTTAGTTGTGTTATTAAACTTTTACATATCCAGGAGGTAATAAGAAGAAAACTTGGGTGAATTGAGTAACCATTCCTGAAATAAGCAGGACCAATAACTGCCATTAATTGTTGCCGCAATATTTACCATCAGACTCGCGGTCACCATTCGGGATAAATCAAGGCATTGGCTGTTGTCACCATTATGATAAACCATCATCAGCGCGATCATGATCATCATCGGCTTAAAACAGCCAGTTATAAACAGCAGGGCTAAGCGGGAAGTACTCACAGCGACATGGAGCAGGCGTCTGATGGCCTTGTTGTTTCCAGAGCCGCAGTAAGCCATGCCCACTGTGTACATACCAGAGCGCCTCAGGATGGGGTCCTAGGGGAAACAAAGCAGAGACTTGAGAATCTGGGTCTCCGCACGCACACACTCACACGTAAGCACGCACACTCGCACGAAAGCATGCACACTCGCACATAAGCACACGCACACATGTAAGCACACGTTTTGTGGAAGGCTTCATGGCACAGAGAACACAGGAAGAGGCTCACCAACATGCATTGAACTGCGGGAATGTATGATTTCATGTGGGGAAACTCAACCTCTGGGAAGCCACATACCAATGGGGAGATTAGACCAATACATATCGCACCCCCTTTACCCGATTACTTTAGAGTTGTCACAGTCAAATTGGGTTCTAGTGTACAGAATCGTTTCCTGGTACTGTATATAGTCTTTTGTTGGCTGTATATGAAATCATTTGTGTGCCAAACTACGACATGGCCATATGTATAAACTGTTGAAGGTGCTTCAATACAGAGCAGTGAAGCAGGCTTCCTGTTCACCAAACAAGAATTTTGTGACCTACCTTGTCTCTGCAGAGGCTCTCGATGAGGGTGTCGGCCTCCTCCATGCGCCCGTACATGACCATGGCGATGCCAACGGCCAGGCCACGCAGGATCTTCTCATGCTGTGTCTCCTGGGCATAGCCCACCATGTCCTCAATGGCCTGGGCAGACTTGGAGCCCAGCATGACCAGGCCCAACGCTAGGCCTGCAGCCTCACCTAGAGGAGGAGTCAGGGAATGCAGGTTGTTTCTCCTGACTCATTTTCACATTGAACTCTATAGGAAGATTAGTCAGGAGAAACAACCGCTAAAATGATCCATCTGTATCTATGGCATATCTGGCAGCAGTGTGATGGTTTGAGGCTCATTTGATACCTTGGACCCTTGATGACTTAAAGCCATTTAGCCAACAAATGTGTTCCATACTGTATCAGCATCATTTACAGCTGAATCTAGTCCCACCCCCCAATTCCCATAGAGATCCATTCAAATGCAAAGAGTTTTTGTATCGCTTGTAGGACAACCTGAAAATAAAATATCCAGACTCCAATTAATATCAATTAGCCTATCAGAAGATTCTAAAGCCATGACATCATTTTCTGGAATTTTCCAAGCTGTTTAAAAGCACAGTCAACTTAGTGTATATAAACTTCTGATTGTGATGTAGTGAATTAAAAGTTAAATAATCTGTCTATAAACAATTGTTGTAAAAATGACTTGTGTCATGCACATTGCCAACACTATAGTTTGCTAACATGAAATCTGTGGAGTGGTTAAAAATGAGTTTTAATGACTTCAACCAAAGTGTATGTACACTTCTGACTTCAACTGTATATATATTTTTTTAAACAAATCCTATGATTTTGATGTTCATAGAATGACAGGTTTTGGGAAAATGTGTTTATTGTGAACATCCTCTTTAACCCAATGTTAATTGGGTTAGATGGGTCTTAAGACATCGAGTTCAGTATTAAAAGGCATCAAAGTACATTCAGTCTTGTGTACATACCAGTGACGGCATCGTCCTGGTACAGGTTAGACTTGAGCAGATCATAAACATCCTGTCTGGCTGTGCCGAGGGCAGCCAGGCCCAGGCCAAGAGCACCACCATGACGAACAATCTGCCAAGTACAAATAAGCAAGTCAGTGAATAAAGTATAATAAAGTATGAATAAGTAGCGAGTGACGGAAACTAGAAATATTCAACAATTGGATTAATTGATGCTACTGTTCTATATTAATCCAGATATAAAAGTGCTTTAAATCAGAAATCAGAAAGTTTAAAAAGGATACAGAATACAATATATACAAAACTTTGTATTCATTAGGGCTGTTCATTATTCACCAAGCACATTAGTAACTGAATTTTCTTCAAAACATTTCGACCCTAAGCCAAACGTGCCAATCATCTTACATCGTTGCTGGCGTTCTTGAGCTGGCTCAGCAGGTAGTCGATGATATCCCCACCGTGGTTAGCATGGATCAGGCCCAGAGCATATAGGCCACCTCCCTCCTGGTACGCTGAGCCAGGAGAAGTGTCTTTGGGCAAGTAGGTAGCCATCAACTGGAGGGCCTCTTTCTCATGTCCCTAAAATATATTCAACGTCAACAAAGCAATACACCACATTTTGTGGAACCATATTCTAAAAGGTGACCAATACAAGCTAAAAAAAGAAAGATCTGGTGATTTTGCATTACTTCCAAAAAATGGACAACAGAATTGTTGTTCTATTGTTTACTCTCTTAAAACATGCAATAGGTGAAATACTAACATAAACTGACATTAACTACACATCCAAAGGTGAAGTGGATCAGAGCATACCTTGTGGATGACACCCAGGCTGGCGGTGGCTGTGAACTTGGCCCAGTTGGTCGCTCTCGCTAGCCACTCCAAGTTCTCTCTGGAAATGGGCAATAAATAACCAGATAAATAATAAAATAACAAATTAATAGTGAATGGTATTCAAATATAAAATAAACCCAATGTTAAATATAAAATAAAGCGCCATACCGGAGGAATTGGTCACTTGTGGTTCCTGTGTGCATGAAGGAGTTGGCTATGACCGTAGCTGTGTGGCACACCGAATTTCGAACTGCATCCTAATTTAAATTTAAAAAAATAAAAAAGTATAATCAAACAGTACACATAGCACAGTACACATTATTATGCAAGTGCAACAATATGCAGGCCATTGAAATGCTGTGCATTGTTTTAGTTACACTATACGACATGATTGAATATTCAGAGGTTTCTACTTCCGTTTGTTGATTGGTTACATCAAGAGGCATCCTTATGCAAAACCTTCTGTTTTAAGGCACCCGCCTTTACCTTTGTGTTTTTGAGGATCATTAAGTCTGTGTTGTTGTTTCGAATAAGGAACTGCAGGTGAAGCTCGATGGCCATCTCCCCACTCAGGATCTTGATCATCTTGGCGTTCTGGTCTTTAGGCTCCTCCTTATTTATTTGCAAATACAGACAGAGGTCACAGAACAGTTTAGTTCGGTTATTCAACAAGGCAGAGAGATAATGGACAGTAGGTAGGTGAGTCTCTGGTACATATATAGTACATATACAGGGTATCTGCAGGTTTCAACAAGTTAAATTTAAGACTTTTTAAGACCTTTTTAATACCACTTAGAGCAAAATTTAATACCAATTTCACGACTATACTAGCAAAAAAAAACACATAGCGACACATGTAGAATTATATATTTATATAGCTAACTGTTAGCTATAATGGCATTAACGTTATCCGTGCGGTTTGCGAGAGCTGAGCTGACTGACTGACTGAACTGGCGGCTGCACTTGCGCCGCGCGTTCCATACGCGCGTTCCATACAAGCTCTCGCCAGACGCACCAAGCTCCCAGTAGCCCCGCAAAAAACAACGACTTGAATACAAAAACATATACAGTGATCCCTCGTTTTTCGCGGGGGTTACGTTCCGAAATGAACCCGCGATAGGCGAAATCCGCGAAGTAGAAACTGCAGGGTTTACTGCCGTCCACTGTCGGGGGGGGCGCGCGTATATCCCCGCTAGCGATTGTTGACGGGGTGGGTGGGGGGATGCTGGCGCGTATATCCCCGCTAGCGATTGCGCGTATATCCCCGCTCGCGAACCAGACAAGAGCTCGGGATCGACCGGTCGAGCGCGATCGACGTAGTGGGCACCCCTGGGTTAGCCAATCAGGACGCAGAACACAATGCACTGTGAGAAAAAAAACATCAAAAAGAAATCCGCGAAGCAGCGAAGCCGCGAAAGGGGAACCGCGATACAGCGAGGGATCACTGTATTTAATATTATTTCAAATTTAATACCTGTGCAAATGAAATTTAAGACTTTTTAATACCTTTTAAGGCCTTAAATTGAGAATTATGAATTTAATACTTTTTAAGACTTTTTAATAACCCGCGGATACCCTGATATATATTATAAATGCTCACCACTTCTGTTGGCTTCCCGGCAGGAGAGCTGCCAGCCTTCTCTTCTGTCTCCATTGACTCACTGGAAAAAAACACCCGGAAACGTTTATCATTCATTTT
>OMKN01056567.1:1667-12094 GCA_900302345.1 Melanonus zugmayeri | reverse complement strand
TTAGAGGAGGTTAGATGCTAACCTTTCCTAATGTCACCAGTACTACGGCTATGGCCACTAGCTAGCATGGCTGATGTCACTAGCTACCACAGCTAATGTCGCTATCTACCAAGGATAAGGTCACAAGCTACAATGGCTAATGTCACTATCTACCATGGCTAATGTCACTATCTACCATGGCTAATGTCACTATCTACCATGGCTAATGTCACTATCTACCATGGCTAATGTCGCTATCTACCATGGCTAATGTCGCTATCTACCACTTGGGCTAATGTCGCTATCTACCACGGCTAATGTCGCTATCTACCACGGCTAATGTCACTATCTACCATGGCTAATGTCACTATCTACCATGGTGAATGGCAGTAGCTGCTACCATGGATAATGTCACTAGCTAACACTGCTAATGTCATTAGCTACTATGGCTAAAGAGTAAGGGTGCATGAATGGACGGATGGATGAGTTGACAGATTTTCCTTTAAAGTGGAACCAAACAAGCATCGACAAATAAAGTTTAGAGTGGAATTACTTTTAAGTAATCTAATTGTTGTCGCCTGGTTGTTGTTTTATCTCTACCAAGCAGTTGGCTGAAGAAATAACAACCGTTGGGTATGATTACTCGTCGAAGATTGAACCTGCAGCGGCGCACCGCCTATTATCTAAACATTACCTTTTACCCCCTCCTAGCATTTTGTGTTCATCTCCCATGACAAATTAGCTTCAAAGAAGTCTTCGTCATCGTGACCCATTTTCTCGCCCACAGTTGAAGGTTCTTCTATCCAATAAGAGCAAAGAAAAGCTCGGGGGGATTTTCCCACGAGCCCCCGCGCGCTAAAGGCTAGTGGTTATCAGCGAGTAAAAACCAGCGTCATTTGGAGAACATCTGCGGAAATACCAACGTCGCAAACGTTAATAATGGATAACGTGGGAATAGCGTACATGTGGGCCCTGCTTTGAACTTATTATCAAGCTACGGGACTAAATAAACGAGGGAGGGGAGGAAATACCGTATACGCGTTCATGCTGCAGAGATCACCGAGGTATAGTGGTGGTGGGTGGAGAATGAGCAGAGAGAGGCAGGTGGTGAAGGTGGTGAAGGTGGCGGCGATGAGTTCCAGAACACCGCTTTCACGCCGAGTTACATTTATGTAACCGCCGAGGCAAAACCATTTTTCTCATGAGTATTTTATAATATAAGTTGTAAGAGAATTGCACAAAGAAGAGCCCAACCTTTTTGTATCTTTTTTTTTTCTTTACAAATAACACAATGCTAAGCTAATAGGAAATACATGCGGTGCCCTACTGTACGTAAGTAGTGTAGTCGCCCAATCACTTAAATGTAACGCGGCGGCTAATGCGTCTTCAAACTAATGCTAACAAATACTTTATGCTGGTCAAGACGTGCTAACGCTACAAGATATGCTAATGCTATTTCAATTGAGTTCATAAACAGGTGGTGTTGACTAAGATTTGGACACTCTGCCCATGCCACAGTCACCATGGAAAATAGAAAAATAAGACTCAAATCCCATAAAAGCAGTGGACAAATGCTTGGAAGCCGGAGCTAGCAGAAGCAGAGGCTACGTCCCGGCCTGTCACAACCAACGAAAATAACTGCCGCAGCAGAGTGCGATGGGAAAAAAACAGCACTTTTTCTTACCTATCGTCATTTCCATGACGCTGACTTGGTTCTCTGAAGGAAACAGGATCTTCGGAGGCTTGTCCGTCAGGGGAGCTGGGGAAAGACAAGAAGGAGAAGCAAAGGCGAAGTTAAACATTAGTACTGTATATGCGTAACTCCTTGTGTCATGAAGAGTATTATTTGTCATTCAATTCCTTGATGAGGCCTGTATTGAGTCACAATGAATACAGTAGAGAGAGGGGTGGGTATGACTAATAACCAAACAGGCTTTGAAGAAACCCTCAAAGACAACCGTGGATCATTTTCACAGGAACTGGAATTTCTGCTAAGCTAATGCTACTAAAGAGCTAGCAGCCTGAGTTGGTCTTTAATGAGGATATGTCTGTAAGCGAAGGATTACTGAATTTTCATGAACATTTCTTGAAAATTGCATTGACTATTTTCTTTTTCTTCATTTGCTGCAGAAGAAGGTGACTTGAAAAGACTTGAAATTTAAAGGGTTGAACCATTCAACTGATTCAACAATAATATTTCAGGGTTTCCCACAGCTGTCTATAGGCGATGCGCAGCGCCTCCGCTAAATGACCGACCGCCTCTACAAACAAATGACCTTTTCACAATACGACGACGACAATGTGTGTCCGTTCATGTCCGCGTCTGCATTCAATTTGACAGAAATATACGCCATTAGCCACACTGTATTCAAATTAATATAATAGGCCTACATCAATGAAATCAGAGTGGCCGGTCTCTGTGGAGACGTAGAGCTCCATTCTGTCTGATTATGCACGGTATTCACATCTGATCATGACTAAACCCCCGTTGATGAAGAGAATGTAGAAGCGTTTGACTATTTTAGATTAAAAATCTAAAATACATGTGAATGACGCGCATCAGCGTATGGAACAAATGCGGCACCATTCACTTTAACAGAACAGCGAAAATGCACTACCGAGTGCCGACAGCGCAAGTGGGTGTGTGCGTCATCCCTGCCTTTTGTGATTAGTGTTTTTTTCTGTGTATGCTAATGCCCTTCAAGCACACAAAGTATGCAATAAGTGCTCCGCAATAAAGCGATCTAAAGCGGGGAGCGAAAGGCAGACTCAGCGGTCCAGGTCACCGCGGGTCTGGCTGTGTTAAGTGCTGGAATCTGACTGGGGATCGCCTCTCTTTTAGCCCCGCTTTAACGTCAGTGTTTTAGAGACTTTCTTCTTTTTTTTTTACCGTTGCAGAGTGTTTGCCCATCAATGTTTTTAGTTGATTTTAATTGAGTAGATCTCTCATTAGATCCAATGAAGTACGTCTCCTGAAGCATTAGTGAAGCATTAGTGAAGTTCTCTTAATAATTATTATTTTCTCTCACCCATGGTTAATATGTAATCCTAATGCAATTGATGTAGGCCTATTAAATGTTGCTGGCAAGATCTATAGCTCACCTATATGAGCTAAGAGTTATCATTTGAGTGTAATTTGTTAAATATGGCATAGTCATCGCTCAATCACATATAGGCCTAGCTAAGCTCCACCACAGGTGCGTGAATGCAACACTTCTCAATGGCAGAGAAACTTAAGGAGGGAGGGAGCATTTTTTTAGGGTGTTTATTTTCAAAGTCTTATTTTCTTCTGCTCTCTCTTTCCAAGTCTCAAATATTGCCTACACAGCAGCCTCTATATCCTGTTTTATTTGGTTATTATAATGCACATGATTTTTTATTTTTTATTTTATGCTTAACTGAGAGAATTTGAGTAATCTCAGAACGATGATTCAACTATTAAAATCTTAGGGTACAGCCCTACGCTATTACTTGCTTCTTTCTCGGAGGCACTTCCCCCTCCACTAAACTTTTTTATGAGAAACCCTGCACCGTGAATTTTAAATTCAAAGAACTTTAATTTTCCGTTAGAAACTTCGTTTGGGTGGTCCAAGGTTACAGTGCATTCATTAATTGAGCCCACTTCAGAGCCACACCACTACACCTTTTAACAGCTACAAATCCAACATTTCCATCCAACCAGGGTCAAACAGAACTATCGACCAGATGTTTCCTTGACAACGCACAAGCGTGGAAAAATAATGGACTCCTAATGACTGTAGCTACAACTCAAGCCACTAGAGGCTGCTAATGGGAAAACGTACATAGTGCAGGTTTAACATTAAACACGAAAGGTCAGATTACCAGGTTTTATTACATTACACCAAAAACGTGGCCGTAAAAAAGAGAAAAAGGCAGATGAGAGAGAGAGTCATGAGTGTCTCTGCCTGTATGTTCTCCCCCTTAAGGATGAGACAAGGCCCCTCCTCTATTAGACAGCTGCAGGGCCGCCACAGAGTTGACGTCTCTTACATGCTCCTCACTGTAATGACCACCCTCCCATCCCATAATTGTGTGTGTGTGTGTGTCATGTATGTATTGCGCGCCATGTGCTCTAACATTTGCAACATTAGCTCATGCAATGAGCTTGAAATGGCTGGTTTTTGAAATGCCATTTTGTATTGCAGATGGTGTCATTGTCACATGCCCGACAACGTGAACAGTAAGGGTATCCCCATTAAGTTTGGACTTAATCATGTTCACACACACACACACACACATGCATGCTCATCACCATCCATCATCTTTGATTAGGGCATCCATTTGCTCAATAGACCTCCTGCTGCGTAGTGTAATGTGTTTACTTATAACTAGGAAACCAAAATGAAGCCATAATGACACGCTTGCTGGTTAAGAGTCGCATCATCATAATGAGGATTCAGCAGCCACTAACGAATAAAAACGCATATCATGGTTGTCCAGCTGTAACCTCCACTTAATCTGCGTTACAACGACTCACTGTAAAGCCGCTTTGGATAAAAGCGTCTCTTAAATTTGTAAATATTAAAACGACAACTTACATGCAACAACATATGAAAAGCATAAAAGCGTGAAAATAAAATTAAAAAAGTGGGGAACCCGCGTGACCCACGTTAATTCAAGCAGAATTCAAACAGCAATGCACAGCGAGTTGTGCGTTTGTCCCCGTGTTTGACGCGGCACCCACCGCTCCGATAAATAAATCTCATTAGCTTAATTACCTGTTTTTCTTGATGGAATATGCTTACATTGTTTTGTTTCATTACAAGTACATTTTGGTTTTTTCCGGTTTGGTGGTCTTGTCCGACAAGAGACGAAGCCAAACTGAAAAAAAAGTATAATAGAAAGAGGAAGTAAATAAATAAATAAATAAATACGTGATAATGAGGGTGAGTGTATTCTTAAGCAGAGGAAGATAACTTAAGTTAGCCTCCATCAAGTAGGCCTACGATACCGCTACAAGATCCCTGCTAAATACTTCCCTGCAGATTCTCAACGCTTGGACGCACAACACCGTGTACCTAATGAGTTTCTGCTTAAAGTGAATCAGTCAGAGTGAGTCTCAGTCATGTTTTAACAGACGCCACACTCAAAAACAAAACTGTTTTCCCAGTCAAACCCCATTTTTAGAGGCAATTGTTTGAGACACTTTTATGCATCCACCTATTAATGGATGTGTAATTGCATAGTTATTTACTATTCATTGTACAATCAAAAGGAAAAAGGCAGCCAAAGCATTTCGCTGCACAGGGCATTTCGAGCATAATTGTGTCGAATACGTGATAATGAGGGTGAGTGTATTCTTAAGCGGAGGAAGAAATTGAGAACTGTTACAGGGAGAGCACATCAAACACAGGATTAAACCTCCCTGAGTGAGTTAGTTTTAATATGAAACACATTGGATTAAGGGATGTTATGACATCTAAGGGCAAGGAATGGTGCATAACTTCATTATTGCTATTTTAAGCTAAACAGGTTTCATTCATTCACTTTCATTAAATAAAGAGCTTTTTACCTCACATATATTACAATGTGTGTGTGTGTTCATTAAATAAAATAAAAGGTGTCATATATAAATCAAAGTAATAATTGAAGGATGTATTGTGCACACGCACACACACACACACACACACAGGTATCAATATGGGGGGGAGGGGCATATCATGTGTCGCTGGCAGGCCTTGGGATTTCCTCCCACTCTGGTCACATGATGACGGATGGGGGGATGACATAATGAAAGAAAAGAGAGAGAGAAGGCTTGGTTATTTTCCATTAACTCCACACCATTCCCCACTACCTATCTTACTCTCCTTTCTCACTCTGTCCTTCTATCTGTCTGTCTGCCTGTCTTCCCTTATGTGTCTGACTGCCTGTGTGTGAGAGAGGATGAAAAAAAGAGGAAAAAGGGAGGATGAGACAGAGGACGAGAGAGAGAGAGATGGGTTGCGGTCCTCTCTTGTCACACCTCATTAAAGACCACTTTACCAGACATAGATTAAAAGCAGTATGTGTGTGTGTGTATAAAATATGGATGCAAAGCTAAAGATACAATAGATACAAAGGGAGAAGTGTTGTGGCTAAATGACAAACGTAATAATAGACGTGCTTTGCATGGGCTTGACAATAATTAATACAAAAGTGAATAGCTGTCCTTATTTAAATACAATTGCACAGAAAGAGAACCATTGCTGAAAAATTGCACAGAGACCCAAAAATAGCTAAGCCTAGTTCGCTGAAATAACTGTTAAAACCTGGAATACATTATATATTATTCATATATACACATTATGAAAGAATACATGAATATTATGATTAAAAATGGCTAATGATTCAAAATGGTACGTGTTACTAATTACGTTATTATATTATGTATTGATGCACTGTTGAAATAACAGGAAGATTGCAGATAACTTACGTGAGCCTCAAGTAGGCCTACGATACCGCTACAAGATCCCTGCTAAATACTTACCTGCAGATTCTCAACGCTTGGACGCACAACACCGTGTACCTAATGAGTTTCTGCTTAAAGTGAATCAGTCAGAGTGAGTCTCAGGCATGTTTTAACAGACGCCACAGCAGTGACTCAAAAACAAAACTGTTTTCCCAATCAAACCCCATTTTTAGAGGCAGTTGTTTAAGACACTTTTATGCACCCACCTATTAATGGATGTGTAATTGCATAGTTATTTACTATTCATTGTTGTTCGCTGCACATTGTCGAGCATAATTGTGTTGAATGTGTGACGAATCCATTAATTGAATTGAATTGTACGAATCATCGCATATGTTTAAGTAGGTTTAGTGCAGGATACACAACAGCGCTGCATGCACAGATGAGTTTACAACCATGTTTCTTGTTCTGTTCCGTCGTGACATCCTTGCAATATTTAAAACCCAAGTTTCCAACAACAACAACAAGTGCACATGGGTGCTCGGGCAACCAAAGAGGAGGCATTTTAAAAACCAGCCACAGACCATTTCCTTCCGACAAAACAAACCCAACAACAATTATATTGCAAAACTCACTCGCACACACCATCTCGTCTTGCTACAAAACAACAAAATAGAACCATCAGAGGAGGTTGAATATAATGAGGATGGATATATATACGTATATATATATATATATAGATATTGTAAGTTGTTGAGGGAACCCATCTGAAAAAGTGATAAGAAGCAGACTCCTGGGAAGCGTTGTGGGAACCATTATGAAGCATTACTTTAACACTGGGACCAGTTGAGCTTAATCTGGAGTCTGAGTTTCATTTCTGTAGGAGAGGAGCAGGACTCACTTCGCTCAGATTATTTGTGAAAACAATTTGCTCAAAATTGAGTTGTGGGGTATTTCCGATGACAGATGTTTCCTCCCGCGCACAATATTGTAGCTAGCATAGAATTTAGCTAGCATGTTGTTTTTTTCATGACTGCTAGCATGAAGTCCGCGCGGCGCTGTTTGACGCGTTCACTATCGGGAATTTCATTTGGTTTCTCATTTCAGGGCGAATAACAGCGCTCGTAGTCGTACCACGGTGCACTGATGCCATTTTGCTCTAAGCAATGAAAATAATAGGACGAGACGGCCAGATCACAATAGATAGAGATGAACACAAAGCTGAAATATTAATACGAGTTATAGAGAGATATTTGTTCTGTGATTGTGTTTGTTCACAACAATACCAGACAATATGAACACCTTAGTAAATTAAATTGTGGGCGGACTGCTCATACGTAAACTTTGGCACTATATTTTTTTATCAAAATGTCAGATGATGTAGGTAAAACTTTATTATTATATACAGTATATGTGTGAATTAGTATTCTCATCTCTCATCAGTGGTTGATCTCTTGATTTCTTTTTACCATCATTAACGCATCAATGGCTGATTTGAGCAGCTGACCTGCACTAGCACTATGGTGCATATATTAGCAACCAGAAACTTCTAGAAGGAGTGTTGAGGAGCACTGCGCCCACTACCAGGCCTTGTGATGAAAACATCTGCAAATTAGTCCGACCGCTTTTCTCTTCAAAGCGGAAAAGAGAATACAGGCGCCCTCACACACACGCACATCTGTCAATCATTGCCAGTTACTTAAAGCGCTCACAAAAAATTTATTTGGGTATTGAGCTTCAATATATATATTTTTTAAACGTAGGCAACGGCAGAATAAAACTACCAGAGATTCTCACAGTAGCCACGCTCACAGCTTTGAAACAACCAAGTTGGGTTTGAACCTTTTAATCTAACCCAATGGCCAGGAAATGCCGGTGTGCTGTAATTAAAACGTAAACTAATCTGGCGCTCAGTCGGCCCTAACCCTTGGCCCTCGAGTTTCCCTTTTAACCTTGTTAAATAAGTTAAGGACAATCGATGGGAAATCAGGTTGCCCGTATGGAGCCTTATTGCCCCCTTACTCCCCCCCCCATTGGCGTCCTTGGAAAATGGCCGTGGCAAGTTCTATAAGTGGACTCGGCTTCTATAAGTGGACTCGGCTTCTTCTGTTTCTGTGTTGCCAGGGGTGACACGTGCAAGGTTGAAGGTTGAAGAGAGAGTGTTTCACCGAAGAATCGCTGATGGAAACTAAACGATCGTGACAAAAACAACAACACTTTCTGCCGGGGAGTGAAAAAAAACCCTCACGTTTCTCTTACTGTGACGGAGAACATCACAATCAGACAGATGTGTAAATCAAGGCTGCTGCGCGCTGTGATTGAATGTGATTGCATTAATTACTCTTTGGTTTGTCATAATGAGCACTAGATGGAAAAACAACGCAGGAGAAAATGGAGCCCATCACGTTGGAATGACACCTGGAAGTTTTGGCGAGACTACGGCAAACATTTCAATGATTGACAGTCCTTCCCCCCCCCCATGGCAAACACATCATCTCTCTTCTCATTTCCGAGCGCCTTTGCTTCTGATCCTGAGAAATAAAAAGCTTGTCTTTTAAATCCGGTTTCCGAGTCTTCAATATTCTCTACAAGCTTGTATGTGTCTGATATGATACACGTCGTGCTTTAAAGCTCCGTATAATCTTCCTAGTGAGAGCTGCACTCTTTGTCTTATAGTGAGCGGGGGAAGCCAAGGATTGAATGTGGCTGATCACTCCTCATCAATACTGCAGTAATATTCAGAAGTACACGCGGTACACTGTGGCGGTGGAGTACTTTGTGGCACCCTGCTGTACCTTGCCTTCAGACTTATTGCTTGCAAAACGTTCATTAAAGATGCAAGATTTTGCAATGTCTAATTTATGGAGATTGGACCCAAGCACACCATAGAGAGGTTCTTTGACGTTGAACTTTGACCATCCCTCCTACCTGACTTCACATCTCCGGACGCCAAGTACTGCCAAAGTAGCGATAGAAGCAATATTTGACGGATGCTGAATTTGAATGAATTTTAGGAGCAGCTAGGGATCGGGGTGTCTTGCTAACCTACAGGTTAGGCTGTGAACAATGAGGGTTTGAACCCAGGACCTTTAGGCTGGGAGTCAAACACACTAGAACTAGACTATCCTGCCCAATTCCCCTCTCTACCCTACATACACTACACCCACATCCTTGGCAGAATTCCTATTCCACACAATTTGACTGTGACTCATGATGAATATACATAGAACAACACAACAAATGTACACAATAATGACACAACAAACACGGCTGCCCCACACCTTTACTGAAAAAATACATAAAAGACGGTGAGTGCCTCAGCGAAAGCACACAGATGCAAATCAGGGGCATCCCTGCTGTCTTATGAACACATATTCATAAGCCACCGCTAGCCCCCCACACTGCACTTCCCCATCCGTTGCCATGACAACTGCCGGCACAGGTTATAGTAGTTTGTGATCTTTCCTCCATATTCTGTTTATGTATTTATTTTTTGGAACCAGGTTGATCTCCTAGCTGCCTAGCGTATTGCAAGGGAGAGAGAGCGTGTGTGTGTGTGTGTGTGTTACGGTTGTGATGTGGTTGTGATGTTCCTTGCTTTTTGGTAGTCCTGAGAAGAAAAGGCAATTGCCTAGAATAAAAACAGAAACATACTGCAACAGGAAGAGCTGCACGCCCTCCTAGTTACTGCTCCTGTTAATCTCTCTACCTTTTCTCTCTATCTTCTCTCTATCCATCTTCTCTCTCTCTACCTTCTATTTATTTTCTCACTCCTCTACCTCCTCACTCCCTCCCTCTCCTCTCCTCCGTATCTCTCTAACCTTCTCGCTCTCTCTCCACCTCCTTGGTGTCTCCCTCACTTCTCGCTCTTTCTCCACCTCCTTGGTGTCTCTCTCTCTCTCTCTCTCTCGCTCTCTTCGTTTCTCTCATTGTAAAGTAATGCAGGTGATCAGACGGCTGACCTTTGACTCATCAGCACTTTGGGACTTGCTTGGATGTGGCCCGAAATGATTGCCATTCAGTTTTTTTTTCCTCTGTG
>OMKN01056563.1:0-10189 GCA_900302345.1 Melanonus zugmayeri | reverse complement strand
CATCCGACAACCAACCCCCCCCCCCTCTCTTTCTCTCTCCCTGTTTCATGGGAGAGGGAGGGAGGGAGTTGGAAGGAGAGTGGAGAGGGGGATGGATGGAGGGAGAAAGGGACAGGGAGGGGGGAAAGAGAAAGGGAGAGATAAAGTGAGATAGAGGGGAGACATAGGGAGAGGATGAGAGTGAGAGAGAAAGAGGGAGGCAGGGAGAGACATCCAGTGATGGCAGTGTACTGTGAGCTGATTCTATCTACATATGTACATACACTAGCAGCTGTTTAGTGAAGTACATGGAAATGAGTTGAGACTTCTGTCATGCTATCTCTTCTGCACCAACGTTTCACCAAAATAGAGATGAAAGCAGGAAGCATATCCCATCCAGTAGATTAAATATATACACGGATATAAAATATAATATATATATAAAATATATACACTAAACAAGATGTATTCTAGAGTCATGGTTACGTGTGAATGAACAGGTATGATAAGGTTATTATATTACTATAAGCAGTACCTTGCACTCCTTCAGGGCCTAGAGATCCTTCTACATTAAGAAACTCAGCTCCTCAAAGAGTCAGAGAGAGAGAGAGAGAGAGAGAGAGAGAGAGAGAGAGAGAGAGAGAGAGAGAGAGATTAAAAACACATTGGGATGGGAGAAAGTCATTACTCTTTGCATTCCTCCTTCGGTCTCCAGGGAGACAAATATTTACCACCAGACATTCTTCCTCGTCAGATGACCTAAAATCTTTCTAACTTTAACAGGTTAAAGTTAGAGATCAGAGATTAACCAATGTATGTGACAAACTGTATTATACTTATGGTTTCCTTTCTTCCCTTCATTCTTTCCTAATTACCTCCCTTCTTCCTTCCTCCCATCCTATTTTCCTCCCTGAATTGCACCATAATTCCTCCATGAAGACCATAGTGCATGGGCAGGTATATGTAGGCCCACACCAAGTCAAGTCAAGTCAACTGACTTGACTTGACACCACTGCTGGTTTTCCTATACACAAGCAGGAACTCTCTCTGATTGGCTGTGCGTTGATTGCAGGTAAATGCAGTGGTCAGGTGTCAGTACTGCTGAACGGCATTTAGCCACCACATGTCATAAAAAAATGTAAAACAAATCCTTAGAGAGTTTAAACTGATTGTTTATCAGAGGAACAATCTCTAAACAGCTCCATGGTTTAGGTTACAAGTTGCAGGTAATGCCAACAGATTATCTCATTGCTATTTTGCTGTTATCATTTTTATGTCTTCATCAATTGCACTCCTGCCCCCCTGCATCCCTCGGTTTCTTCCCCTTTGGGGAGTTAAACTCCTTTAGGGCTTTTATGGGTTAGGTTGGGGGGGGGGCATTTAACATAAGGCTGCGTATCCATGGAAACTGTGATAAACATCCCTATACAAATGAACTGGACTTGGCAGGAACATGCTGCTGAATAGTTTGGCGTTTAGCTGGGCTGCTAAAGTGCATCTGTTCACGCTGCCGGCCTGGAGCCTCCACCCATCCATCACTACGCGTTCTGGTTCTGTTCGTTGGGTGGCTATAAAAGCCCAGGCCGCGTCCCAAGTCTGATGTTTTTCTCTTGAAAGGCTGGGTCCTAAAAAAGGAAAATGGGTTTCTTCATATCTTGTTCGGCCATGTTGGGAGTTTCTGTTTTCCAGTCAATTCTTTAATAGCATTAATAATTGATAACCTTGGGATAAACGCAGGTCTTCGGGTGTTTATTTAACGTTTCGAAAAGTTTAACTGCGCTGATGGAGACTGATAAAGTGGGGATGAGTCCTCGGGTTTATCAGATAAGGAGCTGTCACACAATAAAACCTAGAATAAACTGTAATAAACCCCTTCCATGTTTAGACTTCATATCAATTTACAAAGTGGTGTTCCTGGAAGAGTTGATCCAGGAACAGTGCTTTCCAGCTTGGCCCGAGCCACAAATGGAGTATTAAATGAAAGTAGTACCTCTAAAGTACCTTTTGACCTGCGACTACTGAACGCTCCCTTCCTTGTAAATGACAGAAGCCTTTTGAAAGGAACCCAACACAAAGAGAACACAAGAACAAATTAACTTTCTCTGCAGTGAAGAGCTTTGTCTATTTTTCCAATGTGTATTATTTTGTAATTTTGCCATTATTGTTGCTGCAGCTCAGGGGTACAGTAAAAAAATACTGCAGCCTTGAGACTTGGGATTGATTTCCTGTGTGCGTGTGTGTGCGCGTGCATTTGTGTGTGTAAGTGTGTGTGTCCGTGCACGTGTGTGCGTGCATTTGTGTGTGTGACCCTGTAATGGACTGGCATTTCCTTGGAGGATTCTCCCCACCTGGAGCCCAATGCCAGCTAAGATAGACTGCAGCACCCCACACCCCTGAACATGCATACACAGGAAGCACAAGTTGGATAGACGGATGTATGAAAAAAGATGGATAGATAAATGCTAGATAGATTGATGAATGGAAGGGAGGAAGCAAGTCTGGTCATAATACCAGACTTTTTTTGGAAGTCACTTTGAGGAACCATATAGTGTATATATCATCATATTTTCTCTGCTGACCTTTTGTTTCAAATCCCTAAACCATGACCATTCATACAGCCTAACTGATGTCTCTTTTCCTTTTCAATTAAATATATATTCACGTATTTCTTTCTTTCTCCGATTTGACTGACGTAGCGCTAGTAGCAGAAGACATGTAGCGGTGTGTATGCTAGTAGAGGAGGGCAGCTGAGCTCCAGTACGAGTCGGCCAGAAGGAACATCTGGTTCACGTCTAACGTAGAACTTTAGACGTCCAATCAAAACGCCTGCTGTTGCTCCCCGGCCAGACAGGCTCAACTCTGAGACAAATGTGGATCAACACAAGCAATAAAAGTTAAGATACAAATATGCTGCAAGAAGAAGATCATGGAAATATCTATTCGTTTTTTCCCTTTTCCCGGCTTATGTCCAAACAGTGCCTTATGATGGTTATACACTTGCTTTTTTGTTGGACTTAGGTGAGCTTAACTGTCTTTATTGTACAGCAAATTGTAATGGGTGTCAGGTTATTCTACTGTTCCAACAAATACTCACAACAAAGACTCAGCCTGACTCAACGAGAGCTGGGGAACTTTGTCAGGGATTTAACTGTTTGATTTCACAGCAATCCGTAATTCTGTCAAACTGAATTAGATTTCAGTTTGTCACTATTTACAATAAAGTCTATCCCACATGCATGGAGAAAGCTGATTGTGTGAACTGGAGAATGTAACTGAGTGACTGGTGCTGTTTGGCTGTGATTTCCACAGCCTGTGATCCAAACAGTGGAGATCAAATGAACTACCGCTCTGTCAGGACGGCCAGCGATGGTTGTTCATGCTGAGCACAGCCAGTAGACAGTAGTTTACTGTAGTAGTCTATATTATCAGAAATGTTATTTGCCAAAGTGCACATTTACAAGGAATTAATCTTGCTGCAGGCATCAGCATTCATTCAGAGAAACAAATACAAATCTAGAATAAGGCTACTAAGGCTAAAAGGATACATATTTAAAATTGCACTATGTAACTTTTCTACTGCAGCTATTTACTCCATTAAAAAAAAATCTGAAGTTTCTCAAGAATAAAACGCACCCATCCATGAGTCAATCCATCCAGGGAATTTTTCTCTATAAATCGTTTTATTCTGGTCCACTTTTCAAAGGATCACCTGCAGTGTACCCCTTCCCTCAAAAAAGAAGTGGTTTGAATCACACATCATCACATATGCTCTCTCTCTCTCTCTCTCTCTCTTGCTCTCTCTCTCTCTTGTTCTTTCTCTCTCTCTTTCTCTTGTTCTTTCTCTCCAACACACACTCAAGAGTGTCATTGCTGACAATTGGATATTAAGATTTGGCATGTGGTGGACATGCACATGCATGCATGTGCATGCATGTGCGTGAGTGTATGTATGCATGCATGTGCACACCTGTGTGTATTCATTACTGTGTTTGACGCTGACATCCAAGAGGAAACCACTCATGACCATCAGAAGCACGCGTGACCAAGCGCTCCAAACCAAACAATGACTTCACACACTTCAAAGACACTCAGTTTGATTGGAAACACGTGAACGGGGGGGATGAAGGGGTCAGAACCAGAGAAGCGGCGTGCAGATCTGTGAGAAACACAACAACTGCTGTCTGCCAGGAGGAAGTGAGGGAGTCAACATGGGTCTGTTTCCCAAACAACCAAATGGTACAAACCAACAGATTCCACACATTGGTTTGTACCGCCTTGCCAAACTGACGACAGTAACCAAGTCGACAGTAAACAAGCAAACACACACACACAAAAAAGATAGATGGATTTAAATGATCTAATTAAGGAGTTTGGAATAGTGAACTTCTTTCGACTGGATGAAGGAAGGAAGGTATGGATGAATGGATGAATGAATGAATGCTATCATAAAGCAGTGTCAGTGTGGTGAAACACATTTGACTTAAGACTTCACTGCACTGCTATCTCAAAGCCCCTTAACCTAAGAAACACAAGACTCTACACAAAACTAGTTCATTCAGTATCAAGTGACATTTCCTTCGGTCTGGTTTCAGTTAAATAGTATATACATTGTCAAACAATAGGCCTGTATTATTTTCAATGAATCTGGGAAAAATGCCACAAATGAAAAATACTGAATACTGAGTTTTTGTCCAAGCACATTTTTGGGGGTTCTGTGTTGTGTTCTGTGTTCTGCGTGTTATTATACGGGAAGTGATTTTCTGACTCAATTTCCTCTCCGGGACATAATTATTCATGAAGAATGAATTCTGCATTCTCTTCTGGCTGGAAGTTGTAGCGCTTTGGCCAATTGAAATCCTAAAGGAACATTTAATAATTGTTTAGTAGGATTTTCTCAATAGTCCTGGCGACTCTATCCGCATTATCTGCAAACTCTGAATGAGGGTCACGTGGCGTGGAACAGCTGCATCTAACATGCATCTCATTCTCAATTTGTGAGAAGAAAAAAAAAATCACATTCTTATAAGTCTCCCATGAATCACGTCCATCTGTGCACAAACCGGAAAAAAAGTATTCTTCAACAAACAGATGTTGTGTCTCCTACGTTCAACCGAGGGCTAATTTCAAACACAGCCTCTTGTTAAAACCTGTCGTCAGGGAGTTGCAGGAAATCGCTGACTCAGCTTTCACTGCAGAGTCCAATGAACGTTAACTGCTTTTAACGACGCACGGCGCAGGTCCACAGCCTTGGCATAGGCCTACTATAGGCCTACTCCAAACTGTCTTCATTCACTGCCCATGCAGGCCTGTAGCTGCAGCGACAATGGAAAGGTTAACTCGTTTCATACGTTATTTTAGAAGTGACGTCAGTGAGTGTGTGACCTTTTCAGCGTAGCGTCACACACACCAGATAGGCTGCTGCCCGACGAACACAAGCAGATGATCTCATTTTGGGGGATATTCTACAATGCACGTCTCCTTCCGCGCTTCTCGTCCTCCCTGTCCATCCCCTCTCTCACCCTTTTCCACTCTCTCCTACTGCTTCTCTCCGTCCAGCTCCCTACCTCCTCCCCTCCTCTCCTCCCCCTTTTCCTCTTTTTTTCTCATCATCAACTTCTCTCTCTTTCCGATCTCCCCTCTCTGAGTTTTCTCTCATGGCTGTGATGACTCACCGGTCCCACATGGAAACATTTTCACCGTGGATGTGTGAACGTTTTTACTGACGGATTACAGCAAAACACTGGAGAAAAGAACGCGGGAAGTGAACATAGGCGCGCGCACACGCTCAGTGACTGTTTTTGCATGCAGGCTTCATAAATATGTCACGTCCTATGCGACTATTTTTAGAGATTCAACTTGGAAGCGTTGCACATGTTTCAGCAGAGACTGACCTCTACTGGTCTACAGCCTGTTAGTTAATACAAAGATGAATTATTATTATTTATTCATGTACAGTCAATTCTGATGTATATTTCAGCAACACTTGAAGCCTGTCTCAGGCCTGCACATGTAGGACTACACAATAAATATAAAACAATGATATATGATCATAATGATATATATGCCATTTGGTGGCATATATCAAAGCGTCCAAAGCATCTGGGTAGTGGGCCAGGGCTAGGGTGTCGGAAGGTACTGGGTTCGATCCAGACGTGGATCTATGACAGATTGACAGTTTGCCCAACCTATCAGATGCATGAAAACATCCTGTCTTATGTGACGTTTACGCGACATACGCGTGAAAATTAGTGGCGTCAGCGCTGAAGCGGCAACCAATAGCAGAGCTAGATTGTGTTTTCTCCAGTGCTAGTTTCTAGCGAACATGGAGGAGAAACTATTTGTTGATGTCAGCGGTTTCCCGGAGCTATAATCAGTCTTTTTGTCGACCGGGACACATACTACGCAAATCATGTCATTCTGATTCGATTATTAGTTTAAATTCAACTGTGATTCCAATTATGTTGCCATGCGATACAATAGCTGAAAGTCAATTGTTTGGAAATATGATGCTACCGCGTATATCCCTGCTCGCGATTGTTGACATGTGACATATGAACGTAAGAGCCGCATGAAAGCAGGCAAAGAGCCGCATGCGGCTCGGGAGCCGTGGGTTGAGTACCGCTGGTATAGATATCATTCATCTGCCTGGTTCATTGATATGCCTGTGGTATTCTGACATGAGTAGGCTGCTAGACGTAGCCTACTACTAAAAATTCACTACCGGTCTGCCAGTTTTTTCCTCCCATATCAATTTTATACATATCTAATCTTAAAATAACTCTGGCCCATCCAAGCTTTTCCAGGCCCAGTCATTCGCTGGTTCGATCCCCAATGAGTGCATACCTGTACATTGTTAGCATGCCCAAACTGGGGCCTTTTTTATGTACATAATGTCTAATGCTACATGCTATGTAGCATCTACTGGAAGCATGCCAGGCACCATTACCTCAGTGGCATGTGCTGTAATGGGAGACAGGGGTGACCTTTGACCTTTTGGAAGAAGTGACCTCATCAGAAAGGGCCTGAGGGGGTAACCATGGCACATGTGTGTGGAAGATGTAAGAGCTGCACTCAGCCAGCATGCGCTGTTTTCTACTGTTTCCTTTTGTTTACTCAGAGATTAAAATGAGGGTTAATAATGGTTTATTTGTGTGTTGTTATCCGAGTTGGCGATTAAATACGCGTAAAAATGTGAGAAAACGTTAACTCACTCCAGAAACCTGGAGTGAGTTAAGTCCACTGCTGTGTGTTGTGTTCTAGAAGTGTGTTGCAACTGACCAGGAACAAACACACACTATGTGCTTCAACGCGCTTCAACCGCCAGACAGAAATACACGCCACACACATGGCGCCACACACATGGGGTTGGTTGGCAACAAGGGGTTGGTTGGCACACAGCTATTTTCTGGTTCTTTGAAGGTCAAAGAAAACAACAAAATGTTTGCTTTCTTGACCTGCACTCATCTAACCATAATTCTTTCTGTCCTATTGTTCTGCATAGTGTCTTAATGTGTTGTCTTAGTGTGTTTGTCTTAGTGCATTGCTGTGACCATGACTGGATGCCTGGCCTAACCACCCGATGGCTACCAGCCTGCCCACCAGCCAGCACCTCATCACCATGGATAACACTAAATCATTCATTTCTTCAATTGTATTTCAAATTGTTTGCTTGTATTACCATGTATGTTGTTGGCACTCATTGCACTCCTAACCATACCTGGAAGGCAGGATCCCCCACTCTGCGTTCCTTCTCAAGATTTCTTCCTAAAAATTATGATAACAAAGGAGGTTTTTTCTAGCCCCCCTAATCCTGGGGGGCTAGGATTAGGGGGGTCATAAACTATTTGGCTTGTAAAGCCCTTTGAGACTGTAACTATAATTAAGGGCTCTACAAATCAAATTGACTTGATCTACTATGTTAAAACACCTGAAAGTCACTCATTTTTTGCTGAGGGTAACATTTCAGTTTTATGTTACTTTTATTAAAGTAATGTGGTCTGTGGACTAAACGTATAAAAAAGGCCAGATATTCTATTAAATGTTAATGTTTTTTGGTTCTTGTTTGAATTAAATGTTCAAATTGTATCTATTGGTTGCTTTATTTTTCACTATAGCATTTTTACATTGTGCCAACCAACACAACATGACTTTAATCACAAATCACACACTGACCTTTAGCCCTGACTTCAAAGGTTTTGACTACGAGGGATCACAACGGATCTACCCTGACACTTGAAATATATCCTGTGCACGGATCCAGTTACTCAGCATCCATGTAGCGATGAGGCACACCAAACAGCACTGTACAAAAATGACTTCACACATGGAGACTATTCTGACTTTTGACCTTTAACCTATTTATTGCAATGCAACGCGCTTTATTAGGGGGGAGGGGCACATTCCTTCTGTCTGCGGTCTGCTGTCTAAAGTACGGCACTTTGTTTGGTATTGTAATTATGGTCATTATGCAGTCACAGATGTTTCAAGGACAATATGTCATGCTGTTACAAATAAGGAGGGGGGTTCATTAGATGAAGTTGTGTGAAAAGTGTGGTCTAAGAACCTAAGTGTGTGTAAGTATTCGTGCAGCCATGTCCATTGTACCTGCTGTCTAACAGGACTCACTTCTCCTTGTTGTGACCGTCTGGGGCCACAGGGCTGCCTGTAAACCAATCACATAAAAACAAAGTAGACACGCACCATGACAGCCACTAGGGGGACAGTTACCTCGCCGTTTGTCCATGGCGCACACTCTGGCATTCTTCCAACACATCGACTCACACACGGGCAGCACATCGACACGTGTTTACGCAAACAGCACGGACACAAACACACACAGCGGCGTTGCTATGTATAGAATGGCACATCGTGTTATCAGTGTGTATGGGGGGGTTATTTTGAAGCACATACTGGAATTGTATCCATCTGTAAGTTAAATGTAAATCAAGGGCCAAGTAAACAACTGCCAAGAGTTTGACAGGCATCGTTTTTTTGTGCGCTATGAGTTGCTAGACGTGGAACGGTTTTTGATGTGAAATCGTTATGCAAGAGGTAAACTGAGACACGTATGTCTATGTAA
This sequence comes from Melanonus zugmayeri, assembly GCA_900302345.1. NCBI lineage: Eukaryota > Metazoa > Chordata > Actinopteri > Gadiformes > Melanonidae > Melanonus > Melanonus zugmayeri. The sequence goes on along the minus strand of OMKN01056563.1, from coordinate 1,131 downwards.
ACACACATTCCAAGTACAGTATGTTGCATTGAATTTGCACCGTGGTGTTCCAGGGCGAAATAAGACGTCCTTGGAGACAGCTGAGTTTGTGTAGGAGCGCTCCCAGACTGCCAAGTCTTGTATATGTTTGACTGTAAGGGTCTAAACATGTTTCTGCTTATTTTTCACATGATGGTTCTCTTTGGGGATATTGGCAGATATTCTTTTTTGTTTTCGTTCGTTTTTCAAAGAGCCGATCACCAGATGTAAACCAGGCATTACGTGATGCAACGCCGTCTAAACCGCTATTATATATATATAGAATTAATATTAATGGTTGTATTTCCAGACAGTTTACACAGTACAGAAGATCTGCACTTATAGTTGTCCTTGTTCTACACAACTGGTACATGCAACGATCTATTTAAAGCACATGCTAAGCATACCAACATTCAAGTCTAACAGATGCACACATACGTACCCACAACACACCTATTATGTTTCTTTCCAATTAGCCTAGGAGTTTAGCTATTCTGCTGCAAGGCACGATCATCATATGGAACCAAGAATGACGTTTCCAACATACAGAAGTGAACCCAACCATGACGAGCATATTGTTACAAACGAATCACATTAAAACAAGAAGTCAATGAACCGAACACTGGAAACATCAGAATATTTATTCACCGGGCCTAAACATGAACATCGAACACAAGGTCAAAAGAGGGTCGAATTAAAGGCCCACAGTCTGGTTCTTGAGAGGTCCTCTATGAACCACAACCTCCACCTGGAGCCAGATGTGATGAGATGACATTTCAATGCAGGGATTTCTTAAGTGCTAAGACGGGACATGTAATGTATGACTGTATTGTGGATGGTTGTGATGCACATAGGGGACGCCTATACAATAACAAGAGTCTTCTAGACAATCAGGCAGTTGGGGTGAACAAACAAAATAATATAATACAACACGCTGACCTCGGGGTGATCAGAGCAGAGCCGATGAAGGCTGAGGAGAAGATGTCTAGATGTCCGAGGAGGAGACATTATTAGTCATTAAAGTCATGAAGAGTGTTGGCTCATACAACCCATGGCAGAGCGTATCCGGGAGACTGTTTTACCCGGTTTGGTTTACCTCCTACTCTTCAGCTG
>OMKN01056551.1:0-12255 GCA_900302345.1 Melanonus zugmayeri | reverse complement strand
GGAGGAGAGAACGGTTGAGGAGAGAGTGGAGGGAGAGAGAGATTTCAGGTTAGGGCGAGTGGTGATGGTGCGAGGGGGAGGGGAGAGGGAGGCAAGGGACTTCAAGGGGAGAGAAAAGGAGACAAAGTGGTGGTCAGATACAGGGAGTGCGGTGACAGAGAGTGCCGAGGTACTGCAGGACCTTGTGAAGACAAGGTCCGGTTGGTTCCCTGCCTTATGGGTGGGGGGAGAAGGAGAGAGTGTTAGATTGAATGAGTGGAAAAAATCAGTAAATTCAGGTGAGTGTAACTTCTCTGACTGGATGTTGAAGTCGCCAAGGACGACGAGAGGCGTGCCATCCTCAGGGAAGCAACTGAGGAGGGCATCCATCTCATCAAAGAAGTCACGGAGGGGGCCTGGAGGACGGTAGATCACGGCAATGAAGAGCTTGATGGGAATGGTGACAGAGACAGCGTGGAATTCAAATGCCGATCTGGGAAGGCGTTCCAGGGGAAGGGTAGGACCATTCCGGCGAGGTGAGGAGTCCCGTCCCCCCTCCTTGTCCTGCTGGTCTTGGGGTGTGCGAGAACGAGTAGGTGCTTGAGAGGGCGGCTGGGGTGGCGGTGTTTTCAGGGGTGATCCAAGTCTCAGTGAGGGCGAGGAAGTGTAGATTCTGGAGGGAGGCGAAGGCTGAGATGGTATCCAAGTATCTACACAAGCAGTTGCTCTTTAAATGAAAACAGGCTTGGCCCCGCCTCCAGCACACAAGCCTATTCAACTCAGCTGAGTACCCGAAACCAGCTTGTCAGGTGACTCAACTCAAAACAACAGCAAAAACCATCTCTTAGCAAATATGCACAAACAAACAATACAACTGAATTCCCTTTACAAACACGGTATCTACTGAAAATCCTTAACTCACCACACTAGAAGACAAGTTGAAGGTTCCTTTCTAGACAAGATGTAAACTAAAAAAAACTGTATGTATGGTGTCTGTTATGTATGGTGTCTACGACTCAGGAGCTGAGTCGTAGGTTTTACTACTTTACTTTAACATTTTTTACTGTCTTTACAGAGCTCATAAAGAACTTTGTGAGGGTGTGTGTGTGGCTGGTTTAAGCAGCCTCACCTGGCCCGAGTCAGACTCATTAGACTCTGGGGCTGAGGTGAGGCTGCACACCTGTGGGCAAATCAGTAATCAGGCCCACAGGCTTAAACCAGCCACCTTCACACACACTCAGGCTCTGAGCCCTGTCGTGGCAGTATTTACCACCTGTTCAGCCAACAATTCATTGTGTATCTTAAAACAATAAACCGGTTTTCGACATCACCCTGTATCCTGTTCATCTCGGAGAGGCCCTGCGGCCGCCATTTTGGAGTGTTCATTTCGGGGGCATGTAGCGAGGAATACGCTACAAACTTAGAAAGTGTTTAATGTTTTACTGAAATGACCAAACTCATTTTCTATATTTCATCCACAGCCCTTTCTCGTCCTCTTCCAGTCACCTTCCACAGAGGTAATTTCCGTTAGGAAACATTTGTCTAATTAAACATATTGGCTTTTAATCATTTCTAAGATGTATATTTATATGTGATGCTCATCACAATCTAAAACCACCTCACTGCATCAGCCCCCAAAAGGTCTATAAAAACGCTAGACTTGCACTTATCGGTTGAATCACATGTATTGAAAAGGTGTCTCTCTCTCTCCCTGCAGCGTTTGACATGGTCCAGGATGCTGAGGCGGCCCTGGAGACGCTGGTGTCTCTGGGGTTTCATCGGCTGCTGACAAGCGGGTGCGATTGCTCCGTGTTGGAGGGACTGCCTGTCATCAAGCGTCTGGTTAAACAGGTATGGAGGATGTGGACATGAAGGTCCTGTCTATCTCCCCTGATGGAGCATGGCATTGCCAGAGGTTAGGGGCCAACAATGTATGACTCAATGCATTTTCAAACACTTTGGATAAAAGCATCTGACATGTATGCATGTACATACTTGCATATGCATGAATTCATGTTTTTCTAATCAGATTTTGCACTTTGACAGGCTAAAGGCAGAATTGCCATTATGCCAGGTGAGTACCAGCCAGTGGGTTTTCTTTCACCCTGTCCATCATGAGATATATACTGTATTTATCTGTAAATTAGGTACTTTAAAGACTGTTTGATATGGGGTTTTGGTTATATGATAGTCGGTTCATAGATGGGAACTTTATTCGTCCCAGTGGGGGAAAAGCTCTAACAGCATCACACATCAGCACAAAAGTGAACAATAATAACAAATATGAATATATTTAAGCCCTGTGGCTCGATATATTTTTGCAAGGTTGCAGTTGGTAGTTTTGCATGGTTACACAGTTACAAAATAACTAAGTTACTGCTATGGATCATGACAGTGCTGCATCCAAAAGACTGCAAAGGACAGTCGTGTTGACAGTGGTAAGCTTTGCAGTGGTTGGTTAGAGTAAGGACCTGAGCAGCCATTCATCAGTGACATTAGTTAGACTATTACCAAGTTTGTTTGTTTTCTCCAACATTTTTGGCAATGGCAATGATGGCCGTCTGATGCTATGACATCATCATTGATTGACCAGTTGTTGGCCAATAATACACAATGTTGGCCTAGGGACAAGATTGCCACAAAATCTAGACGTGACGTTTGTTATGTTTCTAACCACAGGAGGTGGCATCACAGAGAGGAACCTCCAAAGAATCCTAGAAGGATCCGGGGCTCAGGAATTTCACTGCTCGGCTCGATCCAGTCGAGATTCTGCCATGAAGTTTAGGTGGGTTTCAACTTCAAGGAACCAACTGATTTATTGGTGCCATTTGTGTGTGTAGGGGGGCAGACGGTCTAAGGATTAAGGATTGTTTGACTCCCAGCTGAAAGGTTCTGGGTTCGAACCCCAGTGTCCAGTCTACCGCATACCCTTGAGCAAGACGCCTAACCATCTACCTGCTCCTTAATGACTTGCATCTAAACCGCTAATCCAAAATGCTGTTCTCTCACACAGGAATAGCTGTGTGACAATGGGAGCCTCTTTCTCAGCCCCCGAGTATGGCCTGAAGGTGGCAGATGCGAGCAAGGTTCGCATCCTCAATGCCATCGCCAGAAACGCAATGTGACAACGCCATGTGACAACGATGTGTGGTGGTGACGTCATTTGATGTCACGGAATAGATTTGATCCAAGTTGACATGACTGCCATACTTTTGTGTGCTTTGGAATACGTTGTTCCAATGAAGCTTGCCAAGGTTGTAGAGAGTTGAATAAATTCAATACATTTTTCATTGATTCATTTCATTGACAGTGCCTTCTTTTCTTCTGGACTCTTCACATTTGACCTCATAACATAAAAGCAGTTTGGCCCAGCCCAGTGTTATGAAATATAACTCATTCTCTTTTCATATACTGGGTGATGTCGTGACCTCTTCCAAAGTTTCCCCAAATTTGCACATTGAATGTTGAACTGAGGTGCCATGACTTGTATAAACATACCTTACTGAAATGAGAAAAGATGGTTATGGAGTAAGTATAAGTGTGTCTTCACCTTTTGGTATACACTCTCTGTACACACTCCTGTAAAACACGTTCATATTGACATACACATACCATGTGTACAGGAAAATAAAACCATTAATACATGTTGTAGCAGTTGCTCCTGCCACACGCCACCTAGGTGGCTTCACTGGACTCCCGTGTTTATCCTGTGTGCCTTGATTACTCGATGCACCACAGGAGTGCAGCTTCACTCTTAAAATATTTGCCTATGTCATGCTGATATACTTGGTCACACACACTGGCGCGTGCTGCTCATCCATGATTTAGGCCACTTGGATGTTATCCAAAGAGATGTAATGATTAACCAACAGACGCTTCCTGTACGGTCAGGGTCCTCATGCACACAACATCTCTGTACACAGATTCACTCTCAATGAGCGTAGCGCCTTGCATAACATTTCCTTACACACGTTCACTCTCAGCTATATTATACAGAGCCAAAAGAGTCACACTACAGTCATATGATCTAAACTTTATTAGTCTTTCTTATCATACTATCTTGCTAAATGCCTTAGCTATTGCTTGCCTTGGTGCTTGCCTGGGACATATAGTACAAGGCGGTTGGACTGTATATTCTGCTCACAGTCTCTGAAAGGAAACAAATTGATTGAATGGAATGTGACTTGCTTGTTAGTACACACTTCATCATTAACACACACACATACTCACACACACACCTACCTGTATGAGGCATTGGGTATCTGATGGCATTTTACCTCTGACCAGTCTCATTTATGGGTTTATAGCCGGTAGGTGTGTCTGCAGAGATCTCTAATCTAACATATGAAGGCAAAGTTCCAATTTCATGTTTGTTTGTTTTCCTATTTTCTAGAAAACCGAGGCAGACCAAACAATCTGTGTAGCTCTGATCGAGGTGTGTTTTGGGAACCAGCTCTTCTCTTTGAGGGTGTCGTGTTCCGAATGGGAAACAGATGGAGAGAGAGAGAGAGAGAGAGAACCAAATGGCCAGCAGCAGGGAACCTCTTTACCTCGTCCAAACTACCCCAGACCCATTGTTCTCTTGTCTAACCAGAATCAAAGTGGACAGTCTCCAGTCTACCCACTCTAACTTCATCCACCGCTGTTCTGAAGTTAGTCCAGGTAAGAAAAGCACAAGCAGTCTGACAAGCATCTAGAAGCACACAGAAGCATCACCATCGGAACAGATACAGATCTATAGGCAGATACAGATCACAGTGGGTGAATTGAGCACACGCACATAGAGATGCTGTACAGATCTAAATATAAACTCTTTAAAGCCGCCCCCCCCACACTCCTTTTATGTCGAGCCTCCATAAACACAAGGGCAGGAAGAGGAGGGGTCTGGTTGTATAACTTTCATCTGGTTTACACTCGCACTTCTGCCCCATGGTTTTTTTGGGCATTTTAGACCAAGAGCTCCCCTCCGGTAGGACCGACCGTGGGGCAGCGAGGGAGGAGCAGCGTCTCATTTAGCCCGGGCTTGTGTCGCGCTTGGCCGCCGTTAGTCCTGGGATAGCCTACTTAAGAGAGGAGTCACTAATGACTTTATTGTTATTGTCACAATCAAAAAGGGGAATAATTGCTTAAGTCTCGGGCTGTACATTAACCAGCCGGCTCCTCCTAGCCGAGATAGCACTGCGGTACAGACACGGGGTCGGACTCCTGCGAATGTGTGTGAATGAAGAAGTTGCGAAGAGGTCTGGGCTCTGTTTTTTAGACGCTTTATGGCTCAAGGTTCTTCGCGGTCACACACACACCGCCTGTCTCTGGAGCCGTGGAAATTGCCTCAGGTGTGTGTATGTGTGTGTGTGTGTGTAAAGACGGTGTTCTGACACCCACACTCGTGTTGGATTAATCGTGCGCTCCTCTGCGCGTCTCCCGGGAGCCATGCTGGACGACTACTGCGGCTCCGTGTTCTGGGTGAGTGTGACGTGAGGGGACATTAGTTAATTACTTTGATTTATTTATTTATTATTAATTAAACGAAAGGTGTGTAATATATTCGGATTCATAACTTCCAGTCGAGAAGTACCCTAACTTTAACACTTGGTTCACACTCACTTTAGTTTCTATTTCAACTGTTTACAACTTGAAACATTCACGTCAACATCTGAAAACATTCAGATACAAAGAAAAACACAGGCCTAGGTCTATCATTTAGTGCTGGTCGTTTTTTAAAGGAAACAATTCTACGCTCTACACTGAGGGGCCTTCAGTTGATAACAGAACCAGTAATCGATAAGTAGCCACATTCAACATAAAACAAATAAAAAAACAGTTACAAGATACAAATGAATATACAAATAATGAATCAGTACATACGTAGGCTTATGTTGTGCATAAATAACCATTTCAGTGTTTTTACTGTCGCCTGTAAACATAATCATTGGCAAAAAGAAGAATGTGACTCTGCATTTTTTAACCGCGTTCATAATTGAACTTCAAGGTAGGCCTAGGTGTAGGACAGAGGGCCAGATGAATGAATTGGATACGCCATGTATGAACCAGTAGAGGGATGTGTGAAAGAGGAGTGATCCCTTGGATTGGTGACGTAAAGTGACCCTCAGGTCTGTTGACTGTGGAGGAACCGAAGAGGGCACAGAAGAAGCTGAGGGGGGAGAGAAGAGATCGCAGGCTGATGAAGACACTGGGGCCTGTGACCGCCCGCCCCAGTGTCTTCATCAGTTCATCCCAGGTGAAGAAGAGGGAGCTGGGCTGCGACGGCCCCCCCCATGGGCCCCCCATGGGTGCCCTATGGGTGCCCAAAGCCAGCACTGACCAACTGTGGGGAGTTCTCCATATACCTCCCCTTCTTTATTTTCAGTATTTTTACAAAACACACAAAAATAACAATGTCACAGATATTAAAGTACAGGTTTTTAGTTTTTTTATATACATCTTATGAATAAACAAAAGCAAAAGTGGTCCAAAAGTACATTTTGGACCACTCTGGCAGGTAAAAGACAACATTCAAAATGTAAATTGTGGACCCTGCCCCTTAATGTCCTTCATCATGGAGACCATGGACAGCCATTTGATATTGTATACTATAGTTCTCACTTGGATGGATACGAGTTGAAATGAATAGTTTTGATAATGGCATGTTGATCTTTGCTGTCTGAACTCAATTTTCATTTGATCACGATTTAAGAGTACGATACTCTGTGTTTCTCAGAACTCATCTTTCCTGGACACAGCAGAGCCGGACCTGCCCGTGTGCGTGGAACAGACGGTGCTGGTGTGGGTTCCCCTGGGGTTCCTCTGGCTCTGCAGCCCCTGGCACCTGGCGGCTCTGTTCAGGAGGCGTGGAAAGCCCTGCCATGTCTCCAGGCTCTACCTCAGCAAACAGGTCGGTTGGTTGGTATTGGTTTACCTGTAGGGTATACAAGCTGTCTGATTTATTGCATTATAGTTGCATTATTAATTGCATTATTAGCCTATGTGTAACATAGGCTAATTTGCCTAGATGGATTTTTATTGCCACAATCTAACATAAAATAATAATAGAATAATATAGAAAAATAAAAGGTCAATAGACATTAAAAAGAAAAATGGATACAATTGGAAGTGGACCGCGAGTAAACCAGCAAAGCCAATTTAAGTAAAATGTTATTCATTCATAAGAAATTGTATTTAGTGAATGAATATTTTCATATATATCTTCCATATATACAGTATATATATTATTTAAAAACACTGCAGAATTCTTGAAATCAGTGTTTTCACATTGTCTCCTCTCTTCTCAGCTCGTGGCCGGCCTGCTGTCCATAACTGCTATGATGGGTCTGGCCCTGACACTAGGAGAGGACTACGGCTCTTCAAGTGGAACTGGGAGCCATGCGGCGGTGTTCTACGTCAACCCAATTATCTACGCCATCTCATGGGTACAAAAAACAAACCACAAAACAGAGTGGCAGTTAGTTTTCCCCATTGCTCCTGGAACATTGTGCTAAGCCAACACATTAAGAATCTAAGATCATGGTGTTCACTTCAATCGACGATGAGCACCGAGTTTTAGTTCACTTTCCCCATTGCTTCAGTAACATTGCTCTCAGAATGCGTTAAGAGAGTTTCTGCTTCCTGTCCAGATCCTGATCATGCTGTGTCAGGAAGGAGTGCGGCGAAGGGAAGGAGCCGTGGACTCCTCCACCCTCTTCCTGTTCTGGTTGATCCTGGTGTGCTGTAACATCTTCCCCTTCCAGACCCTCCTGCGAGAGGCTCTCAGACTGGTGTGTACAGGGTGTGTGTGTGTGTGTTTGTTTGTGTGCCTGCCTGTGTGTGTGTGTGTGTATGTAGTGGCATGGGATCAAACACAGTAGCAGTAACAGTAACTTTAACCTCTTAAATACCATATAGTGATATATTTAGACATATCTTTTAGGCAGGAATTAAAAAAAATAGGGGTGGTTGTTATGAGGTTAAATAAATATTGACATGCCCTATGTTGCCTTACTACCCCGGTGCTGTTCGACCACTTGTTCGTACAGAACGAGGTGCCGGATATTCCCCGATTCAGCCTGTTCTACATTTCATTTGCGCTGGAGTTGGTGGGGCTGGTCCTGTCGTCCTGGGCTGACATCCCCCGAGACGCACAGGATGTCGTCCGCAAGGTAACAGACGCACACCGCCTGGATCCAAATACTAGATACTACCTTGGTGCGCATGTCATTTAAAAAACGGCTCTTTTTTTGTGTGCCATAGAATCCAGAGGCAGGGGCGGCATTTTTAAGTAGAATCACCTTCAACTGGTTCAACAGGTACACCCCCAAAGTCATCAAGTGACACACTCACTCACTCACTCACTCTCTCTCACTCTCTTACTCACTCACTCTCTCACTCACTCACTCTTGCTTATACTTATAACCACCCATTGCTGACTCTCTGGTACGCCTAACAACCCCCCCGCTGTCTGGCCATGTCAGCATGGTGGTGAAGGGCTACAAGCGGCCCCTGGTGCAGGAGGACATGTGGGAGCTGAACGAGTCCGACACCACCGGCCACATCAACCGGCGCTTCCAGGTCCACATGCAGTCGGAGCTGGCCGCCGCCCGCGTCCGCTTCCAGAAGAAGAGGTTGGACGCAAAGGCGAATGACAACCACCTCCACCGTGGGCTGCAGAACGGCATCAGCCAAGATGTACTGGTGATGGTGGGTATTATAGAGCACATACACACACACACACATTTACACACATTTAGAGTTTGATTTTCCCCAACACTGCTTCGAAATACAACGGCTTCGTCTCCTCCTCCAAGCACTTTTGGTGGAGCACATGCAGCGATAATATGTCTACACAGCATGCGCAGACGTCTAAGAGATGACCACGCTTCACCAAAGGCCATGTTCACATTTCTGATGAAAAAAATATTTCTTGACAGCAAAGTATTGGGTTTAATGGGGCATATTCCTGGGACACATTTACCAAGCACCTTAAGAGAAGCAATTATTCTTTATAGGACATTCATGGTAGATATTAACAAAACAAAAGCTAAAGGGGAGTGGCGGTCTTGTAGACTTAGGACCCTCTGGAAAGAGGGTCCTAAGGCACTGCTACAATATCAGTTGGGCAGAGGAAGGGAGCCATCACGAGGTGCAAATGTGCATGCATAGTGCGTATTATTAGGATTCTCATGTCATCTCATTTCAGGAGGAAATGGAGGGAAAGAAAAAGAACAAGAAGAAGGGGAAGAAAGAAAACGGGAAGGAGGAGAAGGAGAAGGATGAGGAGAACTACCCTCAGTCGTGGCTGATTCCCACCATCTACAAGTCCTTCAAGGGAGTTCTGCTGGAGTCAGCGTTCTTCAAGCTCCTGCAGGACCTGCTAGCTTTTGCTAGTCCTCAACTGCTGAAGTGGGTCTTTTTTTATATTCATTCAAAAACAAGTGATTTTAAAATTGGAGTTTATTACCTCATTTGTTTTTATTTGAAATAAGCCTATTTACTGTGAAATATGACAATGAAACCTTAAGGAATGCATGCATGTTTTGCATATTTGATGCATAAATGCATATTTTATCGTAGTCACCATGCTTAGTCATTCTGCCTCATCATAGTAAAGTTAACTTTTGACTGATCATAGAAATAGACTTTTCTTCTATTACTCATTGGCTCATTGTCACATGCTCATTCTAGGGAATCATTGAACCTTTATGGTTTAAACTGGGACTTAAACTGGGACAATCAGCAAAGCATTTCAGGTCCAATTCATGAACCAAATCCATGATGTTGTTCTTAGTTTTTTGTGTTCTTTGTGTTTGTTTGTGCTAGTAGTACATTAACCAGTCCCTCAATGGCTGAAGGACGAGAGAGAGAGAGAGATAGAGAGAGATAGAGCGAGAGAAAAATCAATCAATTGCCAAGAATTTGGCGTGTGTTGGCAAATAACATTGTCTTCCTTGTTTTTGAGAGAAAACAAACGGGAAGATTCAGATAATTGAAGGAGAACTTTAGCACAGCACTGCGTTGCAGCGAAACCAATTGTACCCTCATAGCACTTAGCACCGTCTCTCTTTTTGCTCTGTAACCTTTTTCTCTTTTTGTTATTTAATTTAATTTATTAATTCGTTATCGTTACTTTATTACTGTCTTGTTATGGTCGTGTTGATTTTCTGTCATTAACATTACGTACATTTATTAAGATACAATTGGACACTCGCTCACCCGTTAGCAACGTTCCCATGGTGACGATTATTTGAGCTCTAAAAAAAAAAACCTTGTTCATCGTCGCTATTTCAGGCTGATGATCTCCTTCACGAATAACTCCTCGGCCTATGACTGGGAGGGCTACTTCTACGCCGTGCTGCTTGTGCTGGTGGCCATCCTCCAGTCTCTGTTCCTCCAGCAGTACTTCCAGCGCTGCTTCGTCCTGGGCAAGGACGTCCGCACTGCCATCACGGCCGCCGTGTACAAGAAGGTACATACAGGATGGCGGCGATTTCCCCCTGAACATTTTTTTTTGCCCCCAAAAGAGCTGTTTCAATTCAGCCCGTTGGAGAAAGATTTGGAGAGGGAAAAAACGCAACATAATTTGCTTAGCAGTTGTTGGTCCAACACAACACCACTGTGTAGCTATTTTCTTTCTTTCTCCAACAGCTCCATCAAATCAGCTGTGGTAGAAAGACTTGTAGAAAAAAAACCCACAGTTCTCTTAGCAGTTGTTGATAGACAAACAGTCAGAGACAGATGTGTGTGAGGAGCTTTATTTAGTGAAAAGCTAAAGTACCCAAGAGTGGGCATGATTGATTCCAGTGGGATCTCCCCGCGGTTGGCAGCCAACGCCGCAATCTTCCGGTAGATACGGGACACACCAAGCCCCAGTATGGTGAAGCCTAGTATCATAAAGGTAAAGATGAAAACATCCTCGATGTCCTCGGTGAAAAGAGGCCCAAGGCAGATAACTCTCCATTTACCCCATCCGTCCATAGAGTAGCCAACTGGAGCTGTGGTAGACGGGCAGGTAGGCTCGCCGTCACCTCTCGTCTTTGTGGAGAATATGGTGTCAAAGGCACTAAGAGACCAGCTGACCCACTCCATGGTTAGTCTGGGTTTGTTTGAGAAGTTGTTGTACAAGGATAGCCTCATAGTCAGAAGGACTAATTTTAACCAATTGTTGTTTATGGTTATTATTTCTACAAAGCACACAGATATGGGCTTAAATATAATTCACTGTTTTCAGGGGACAGCCCAAAGGTTCTGGGTTCGATTCCCTTCAAAGATGCCTAACCCCGATCTGCCGAAACACCTTTATCTGAAGTCACTGCAAGCCAACTCGGATAAAGGCCTCGGCCTAAACCACAACATAGTAATTTAGCTTTATGTCACCGCAGTGACGGAAATATTTCTCATTATAAAAAGTAGACCGGATTAGCGCAAGCGTACCAGGGATCTCGTCCAACGAGAGCGCTAATTCCGGCCTCAATCCTCACATGTTATCTTTGTGTGATTCCCATCTGCCAGTCTGTCATCACTCGCCCCATCACTCTGATTTGGCTGCGGCCTGCGGAGTACGTGTTGCTCGGTGACGTGGCGTTCTCCGGCGACTTTTTCCTATTTTTTCCCGTATGTTTGTTTGTTTTTTTAGGAAGCTTTTCCCTGAATGGTAGACTAAGCCAAACTAAGATGACAGAGATTTGAGGGTAATTATTATGAGTCAGGCCGCTGAGCCACTGGATCTGGGAACGGCCAATAAACACAGTTATTACGTCAAAACTCATATCGTGGGATGGTGGAGGTCGAAAGGAAAAGTGACAGTGCAAGACATGGAGGGCGTGAGAAAGATGGAGAGATGAACCGAGGATACACTGAATCCGTCATGCCTAAAGAAAAAAACCTACTAAAAAGAAAACGACCTACTCTGATTTCTATTTTCCACACCCAACAATCCCTGGAAGGTCGTGCTCTGTGCACTGTAAACCGTCTGCTGCTCTGTGATTCAGAAAATTCACATTAACCTAACGCCACCGTCTCCCAGGACGTGCATCGCTGATTTCCCAGAAGGCCTTATTCTGTCTGATGCGGTTTGCTTCCACTTGGAAAAAAAGAAAATCAAAAAATAAACTTGATCGAACGAAACAAGACGTCAGCCGCTTGTGCGGATCGGCTCCCACCTGTAGCGCCTCGTCCGTCGACGTGTTTTCATTCTCTCCATGCGCTAAACGCAGAGACGGAGGGGAGATCCCGCTCTGTGCCGTGAACCCGAGACCCTGGCGCGCACAGCTGAGTAACTGCTTCTCT
>OMKN01056547.1:3080-15364 GCA_900302345.1 Melanonus zugmayeri | reverse complement strand
AGAGAGAGGGCGAGATAAATAGCATGAACACACTGTGACAAACAGAGGGAGTAGTAGAGAGAGAGAGAAAGAGAGAGAGAGAGAGAGAGAGAGAGAGAGCTTGTCTGAAGACACTGTGACATGCAAGAGTAGGAGAGAGAGAGAGCGATAATTGAAGAGGGGAGAGATGGAGGACTGTGGTCAAGGGGGTAGTCGGGGAGAGGGAGGAGAGGGAGATGGGAGGTGTGAAGACAGTCATGAGCACACTGTGGATCTGTGAGTGTGAGTGAGATAGGAAAAGAGACGGAATGAGAGAAAGAGGGAGACAGAGAGACACACACGCACACATAATGGCATACACACACACACACATGCACTACACAGTCTTGCTCAATCTGTCCTCCCTGTTCTCAAATACGAGGCACACATACAACTGTGCATGCACACACACACACACACACACACACATTCACGTCCAGCTTACATTTTTGGACTTGCAGATAAGCAGCGTCTGTTTGAACAGTAAAGAAATCTGTTCTGTGCTGTTAATGGTTCATCCAAGACGTGTCTCATGATGTGTGTGTGTGAGGGCTAAACGTGCAAGTGCTACTACCAGTGCGACTACCAGTGCTTCGATGGGACACGTGCGCGAGGGCCGACCCCACGAGGATCCCCCCCAACCCAGCTCCGTCTATTTCCGGGTGCACTTCTATCTAAACCTTCATTAACCTTTTTAATGATATAGTTATGAACGAATCATAATGAATCCAGCTGTTGAGAACCCCACACTCTGCATGCATGGCGATGCGTCTCAGACACAAGAGCGCAGAAACGCGCTGGACCATGACACCAGAGGTAGGCCTACGCTACAGGCTGAAGAATGAGGAGAGCGAGGTAGAGGGACAAAGAGAGAGGGAGAGAGAAATGGTCAAATCAATAGCCAGAGAAAGAAATATATATATAAATAAATGTGGCAGAGACGGAGACAGAGAGAGATGCTGGGAATTAAGTTCTGAGAGATGCTGGGAATTAAGTTCTGAGTGATGCTGGGAATTAAGTTCTGAGCAATGGTTTTCGTATGCAGGTCTATAATTAGCCGCGGTTGTTCCCAGCGTCACGTTGCAGATGGTTACACAGGGACGCATGTTTCCTGTAGGAGGCGACTCCTCCTGGCTGTCAGCCTGGCCGGGCCTGCCTACTCACTAGCGCAATGCAGTTTGGACCAGTTTGTACAAAATTTGATTTATTTTTCTTTTACATGATATCCTCAACAGTGGTCCTTTTCGTATAAAGACATGCACAGGAAATATTATGTTTTTAATGGGGAAAAAATAGAAGGAAAGGAGTTCATAGTGTCCATTTTCACGCCATCTACTAAGACGATATTACACATTTTGGCCGTTATCGGTGGACGATGCACCAATATATATGAACGGATGCACCAATATATATACTGTATATTGGTGCATCCGTCCTATATATAGAAATGTCAGGTTCACTATTGTCACATATTAAGGCCGTCACAGAAATTGTTTTGACAGGCGATTATTCAGGCGATTATTATTGAGTGACAGCCCTGAAGCAGACATCTGCACACACACACTGAGTCACTCACATCTGATTTCAGTTTATACAAGAAGAATCACTAGAGGGATACAACTAATGGCAAGTTTCATTAGTCTGATCAGGGGTGACCTTGAATCTTCGACGATTCGTATCTTCGATAGAAAGACATTAAGACGACGTCGTCTTGTCGGGAAAATTGTGCGTGTTTCACAGCGGGACATACCATTGAGAGGATGGGGGGCTAAATGAGCAGAACATTGCTTGGCTTCTAGAAGGAAAAGCCTATTATATACGTTTTTTCCGATTTCTCGGATGAAAAAGCGATTATCCAATGAGCACCATGGGGGACTAACGATTAGCCAAATAGCATCACGGGCGGGTACGGTGGTCTCTGGTGATTGGTTAGGGAAAATCAAATCCTCTCCCCCACGGTTAGAGTGGAGGCAATGTCAGACTGAGGATGTAAATGTTAGGGGTGGGCGATACTGCAACATTTGTTTTCGATCCGATACCAAGTAATACAGGGCCAGAATCACCGATATCGATACCGATACTTGATTATTAAAAGCAGCTTATGTCCTTTCATGTAGGGGAAAGCAGTGCATCATGATTTATGAGGTGAGTGCATCAATAGGCTAAATCTGAATTCATGTATGCAGCACTTTGTAAAAAAAGTGCTACATCAACGAATGAAGCCAGTTTTTCCTCCTCCTCCTCCTCCTCCTCCTCTTCGTTTCTTTTGCAGCTGTGTGTGTTTTTCCATGTGCTTAAAACAGGTTGGTCGTGTTGCCACAGTAGCGAACAGCCTTCCTACACAAGTCGCAACATTTTCCTTTACAGCTGTAAAATAACTCCACACAACGCTCCCTTTTCTTTCAGCCATCACGGCGTAGCGCGTGTGATTGAGATGATTGACGTGTGTCCTATTGGCGTTATTGATCCCACTTATTGATCTTCTTGACCCACCCAGGCGTTCATTGTTTGAGTGACGTGACACCTGACCACACCACAACAGCGATACCGGAGAAGCGAAGACAGAGCGTACGCACACAGATGTGTTGCACAGACACTACTCTTTGATTATTGGGCACAACGTAGGAGAGAGAAACTTAAACGGGTATCGATCCTGTTCACGCTAGAACCGTGCTTCAAAAACGAGACGTAGTATCAGTAGTATCGATATTTTGGGATCGATCCGCCCACCACTAGTAAATGTACCGTGTCCTGGCCTGATATCAACGCTGTCTGATATCAGGCCAGGATTGACTCAGCCTTCTGTGTGCAATGTGCTGTTATGTTTTGCTTTCAATAAATGTCCTTATTGTTTGGTTGATAACCCCTTTGGGTAATGGCAGTGGCACTATCCAATCATTTTCTTTTTGAAGTAGAGCTTCGAGAGAGAGATTCTGGGCCGTTAGTCTAGTAGGTTACACAATGTCAGGAAAAAAACATTGTCGTTTAGTTTGGCAGCATTTTGAAACCATTAAAGATGATCTATCCTGCAAACTGTCAACAGCAGCTGTCATATCATATCACTTGCACTGGTGAAAATGATTCTCTTCGCCTGTATTGGTAGCGCATTTTCGCTGTTCTGCTAAATTGAATGGTGCTGCATTTGTTCTATACGATTTGTTCTATATGATCAATTTTTAAATCAGTCAAACGCTTCTACATTCTCTTTATCGATGGGGTTTTGTCGTGATCAGATGTGAATACCGTGCATAATCAAACTCTCTGTCTCCACAGAGACCGGCCACTGTTTGATTTCATAGATGTATTATATGAATTAGGGTATTATATATTAGCCTATATTTTAGTATATTAGGCTAATAGTAGCCTATATTTTCAATCAAATTGAATGCAGATGCTGGCATGAACAGACGCGGACATTGTCGTCATATTGTGAAAAGTTAATTTGTTTGTAGAGATGGTCAGTCATTTAGCGGAAGCGCTGCACCTCGCCTATAAACAGCTGTGGGAAACCAGGCATCACTGATCCGCATATATTTAAAAATATATGATATATGATTCAGACCGATCAGTCGCCGATGGGTCTGGCCTGATGAATCAGATTCAACCATGCAAAATCTTACTCGAAGACCATGCCATTAAAGAGCAGGTAGGGGTAAGGTATCTTGCTCAAAGATGCCTACAGGTAGATTATGGACACTGGGGAATGAACCCAGAACCTTTTGGCTGGGAGTCGAACATCCTAATTACTAAACTATCCTGTAATAGTATACTTAGTATTATTATTATTTTTTTTAAGCTTACCTTCTGAGAGGTTTCCCTTTTCCTTTTGTCGTCTTTCTTCCTTTTCTTGTCTTCCATGAACTACGACCTCCTGTCCCGATAGTCCTTTCTGAAATGGAAACAAACGATTGTAATCGATCTGGTTTAATGACATAGAAAGGCTGTGCACAACCCATCACTATGGCATGTCAAACATGGAACGGGGACGACTAGGGCAGTAAAGATATTAACTCAAATGAGAAAAAGGGCCTGAAAAACCAATTGATCGATCAATCAAATGATCACAATTTAAAAATCTTTGCATACCTGCCATTGTATAATATATTGTGGTACCGTTTGGTTCCTGTATCTCGTGCTGAATGAATACAACAGAAGTCCTGGTTTTGTGTAACTGAAGGACACAGCAGGAGGAAACAAAATGACCAGCTGTAGTCAACAGATGAAGATCATGTTTGTGATTTTAAGAAAGAAAAGTCTGGAAGCCGAATGCAAAGTCTGAAAGATTTAGGAGATAATTTTGAATTAACCATATTTGTCAATAATTTACAGATTTATGCTGCGTTCACATGGAATCAGACAGAAGGTAGATGGCAGACAGACAACACCTTCTGGACGGCAAACAAAACAAACAGTCCGACTGAATGGCAGGAGGGCAAATTTATTGTTTACAAAGAATTAAAGAAAATATATGAAATACAAATATTTCGTGTTTATTATTTTTATGTAATTATTCTAGTAATGCATGTAGCTATAAAATGCAGCTTTATATTATTATTCTATTGCAAACTTAAAATGTATGTTAAATTCCCTCCAAAACATAAGGTCATTCCGGGTGATGCACCAAAATTATTAACTTCTCATCCAGATCGCCCATGTTTTCTCCTTTTTTCTTTCCTCATTTTAACTTTGGGCAGCAATGCCGTCTACCGTTACTGTTGCCGGTATTTTCTGCCGGCCTCACCTAGTTTTACCGTCATGCACTCGTCCACTAAAATGATATCCGGTTTGCCATCTACCGTCTGCCTGATTCCATGTGAACGTATACATTATCTGGTCATATGCATTATCTGTACATTAGTAAATCTGTAGCCACAATCTCCATTGTCACATGGGAGGTCTTAACTTTGTTAAGAGGTTTCATCAGTAACATATTTGAAAGTACAGTAGTGCTATACATTTCAAATTGAAAGGATGAACATTTTGTTCCAACCATTTGGTGGACAAATTGGAAACAGGTGGAAAAATGAATCAGCGGTCAAAATGAATTCTTGTGTTGGAAAAAAACGTCACGCATGTGCAAATAAACAAACGTATCAAGTTCAAGAGATCTTGCATCTCATGATTTTTAAATATTACATTCCAAGATTAAGAGAGATAATGTCCTCCAAATCAAATGCAAGTTTGAATAGTTACACTGTTACAGTGCATCAGAGGTTAGTTTAACTTTAGAAACAATCTCTCTTCTACACGTAGGAAACTTATCTGAATGATGGCCATTTGGAGAAGCAGAGACAGTGTATGTCTGAACAATCAGCATTTCATTTTCCTCCCCTCTCTATTTAGCTGGAACTGAAGTGTATGGTAGAGCCAACAGTATGCTGGCAGGAACGAACCCTGTAAATTGGTACACATCAACATGCCCTGGCAGTTGATGAAGCCCTTCAAGCCTACACTACAACACAACACGGTAAACTTGATAAGATGTTTCAGCCTTTGAGATCTAGAGCCAAGACACTTGCAAGGCATACGGGTAAAACAATCAGACATGAAGACTATCCCCTTCAACTCCTCAAATTCTCAACGAGATACTAAAACGAGTAACGAGCTGTGTTGACATTCTGCACAATATTAACACTAGGTTGTTTTTTTTATTCAAACACCTACGCTTCAATAAACATGCGTCCGTCCCTGTGTTGCATCTCATGAGTCACTTTTTGCATTGGAGTGCAACCAATTATTGACTGTTTTGGTTGGCTTTCAATGAGCATAGAAAAATCCTGACTAGTTTCAAGAAAGCTGTGATTTTTTTTTAAATAGTGTTAATTGCACCTCCATACAAGAATGCATGATGCACAAGATGCCTGGTTGTCAAATGCAACCTCACTGTAAACACAGCTCAGGGTTTATAATTGAAAGACTACTGAACACGGGTCTGTGATCCAGAAATCTGATAAGGCATCTGCCAAAACATGCGAGTAGACCGTACTGAAATGACTAAACGTGCTGCAATCAAACTCTATACCATGATCCCACAACCAAACGTGAGGTTGTTCGCATCCCCTCACCTGTGCATCATCTCGTTTAACAGCGACCCCTAGGGTCCCCGAATTTGATGGCCTCACTTCTTTTCTTTTTTTTTTTTTTTTAACACTGGCAACCCTTCAAATACTGCAGTTAGCGAGGTACCCGACGTAATGTCACTATAACACCAACACAGACCAACACGATGAGCTTGCGATCGCGGTGTGATGATGGCGTTATGGAAAGGTCCGACGGGTCGAGTGGCTGCAGCCGCCCGGCTGTCGACGTCCCCGGAAAAAAAGCTCGTTAACGCCCGAAAATGTACCGAGTGCGTGATTTGAAACACACCCGCGTCCCACCCGATGCACGATACACAAAAAACAAAAAAGAGCAACTGGATCTCCAACAGCTGCAGTTTTGATAACTAGCTAGCTCTGCAAATTGGTAACTAGCTTAGCATAACTGACATCTAGGCTAAGACACGGCGAAGGATCACGAGATATAACCGAAACGCCACGGAAAATGCACACAAAATGCACCATTTTAAGTACGAGTGCGGTTTCTCGTGTTCGTGCCGAGAACACAGCTCGCACACCATTAAAGAGAGAAAGAGCGCCGTGTTGTTTCAGCGTTAGCTCGCTAGCGTTAGCGACGCTACTGACATTAGCCGCTCGGCTGCATTAGCTCGTCTTACGCACTAGCGTTTCACACCGTACCTGCACCACCACACACCTAAACCCGGCGTTAAATCAACGCGATTAACTTGAACGAAGCGGACACCACCCCCCTGAAGTGTTTAAAATGGCACGCGTGTGTCGTTTACTCACCACAGGAATCACATATGAAGATCGGCTAGCGTGCTAGCTAGCTGGCTAAAGTGCTTCAGTGCGATTTTTTTCTTCGCTTTTTGAGGCATTCGTCGAGGATCAGCCGCGCCGGAGCAGACACATCGGGTACGCGGCGGACGGTTCACTACACTACGTGTAAAGCGTCGATATTTTCCTGTGTGTGTGTGTGTGTGTAAATAAGTACTAGCGTTATTTATAATGTAAACCTAACGTGCAGAAGAACGTAAATTTCAAAGCGCTGTGGAGTCAGTCGGTTGACGATCGGCCATTTTGCTGCTCGGCATGAAGCGTCTCCAATGGGCAGCGGCGCGGAGCGGCTGCGTGGACGCGCCGTGACGGACCGGCGCCCCGCGGTCAGCGCAGGGGATGCGAGGAAGGCGCTGTTGTGACCTTCACTAACTTTTTTTTTAACGTCTCACTTCAAATCAAACGCATTCGTGCATTTCCACACGATCCCGTCCCGTTGTATTCAATACCATTATCGATCTGAATTCCTCAAATGTTATATTGACGTTACCCGTAGCGACGGCGCGCTTGTATACCGTTATTCAAAGCATGGCACCGGTAAAGAGAGGTGCAAAGAAAAGGAAAACGGAGGATTCGTTGAAAGAAGGGGGAAACTCTGCAGCAACTGTTGAGCCCGGCGCGAAGAGAAGGGCCGAGGAAAGCCCGGCCAAAAGAGGGAGCCATCCGAGTACTAAATACATCGGAGCGCACGTTGGCATACAAGGTAACGGTAACGTCAGTCGCCATGATAACAGACATACAAGTACACGTTGATCTCGGTGTGCTATCATCTTCTCTGCCTCGATCTAGGCGGGATATGGAAAGCGGTGGAAAGCTCCACAGAAATGGGAGGCCGTAGCTTCGCCCTGTTCCTGGGGTCCCAGCGGTCGTGGAGGAGGCCCGACCTCGACCCCTCAGCCGCGGCCAAGTTCAAGGAGCGATGTGCTCAACAGGGCTTCGACCCTGTGCACATACTCCCACACGGCTCCTACCTCATGAACTGTGGATCTCCTAAAGACGGTTTGTAGAATATACAAAATAAAATAACAGAAACCGGCTCCTCTTTCTTTATCACAGGTCTTTTGGTTCACCCTGTATTATTTCATCTTACAATGTACTATTCATATTCTATCTACATTGAATGACCTCAGCCTAAATTTGCCTTCTGATGACTATTTAGTCATTTATCCAAAGTAATTTAGCATTGAATTCAGATGTATGCCATGAAGGAGCAGTTAAAGGGGTGAGGCATCTCAAACCCAGTAGCCTATTGGGCCAGGCACCAAACTCCCTATAACCATGACAACACACTATATCCTCCTGCTCAATGTCCATCCTATCATCTCATCAATCAATCTGATCAATGGTTCCTCCCAGATGTATTTGAGAAAAGCCAGGCCATGCTGGTGGACGAGCTGGGCCGCTGCAGGGCCCTGGGCCTCAGCCTCTACAACTTCCACCCCGGCTCCTCCCTGGGCTCCATCACCACCGACCAATGTATCCAGAAGATAGCCGGAGCCATTAACCACGCCCATCAGCAAGTACCTGCTGTAGTCACAGGTAAGCTATGCTTATATCCTCCGTTATATAATGATGTTCTTACCCCACACTTCACAGTCCAGTTAGTGGCCCCGTGTGGCCAATGCGTGCTATTAAAGCCAATTCTCATCGGCAAACAGACATTACACACCCCACCCCACAACACATTTCACATTGATGATTGATTGAAGAAGAAGAACACGTGTATTTGTATTTGAATATGATGCATACATTTAATCCAATTTGGCATTTTAAAATTACATAAAATCTTCCAATTGAATGATTTGTAAGGCCGTATGAACTGGAGTTCGCCAGTTAGTTCATGTGTGACAGGACACAAAATTGCTACTATGAAGTTACTATTTAGACATTTAGCAGACGCTTTTATCCAAGGTGACATACAGTGAATACAGATCATCCATGATACAGATATACGTCATTAATGAGTAGGTAGGGGTTAGGCATCTTGCTCAAGGATGCCTACAGGTAGACTGTGGACAGTGGGGTGAAGTTAATTTATTAATATACCATCTAAAGTTGTCCCGTTCTCTCGTTCTCATGACACTAGTGCTGGAGAACATGTGTGGCCAGGGCAGTACGGTGGGCGGTAGATTCTCTGAGTTGAAGAGCATCATAGAGCAGGTCCACGACCAGAGCCGAGTGGGCGTCTGCCTGGACACCTGCCACGCCTTCGCTGCCGGTTCGTTGGTCAAATCCTCACCCGACACATCTTTAAAATGTGATTTAAAATGTAAAGCACTCTGAATTGAGCACATGATTGAAGGGTGCTATATTAATACACTTGCCTTGACTGATCTATTAGAAATATTATATATATAATATATTTTTGCACTTCATGCATGGAATCTAATGTAATTCAGTACAAGGTGAATAAACCCGATGCTTGGATAAATCATAATAAAACAAAATAAATGTAGAACTCATTTTTAACTTCTATGGGAAGGTTGTAAACAAGCTTTCTTTTATGTAAAGTGTTTGTAAAATCATTCTTTTACTCTTTGACTTTATAGGATACAACCTGGCGGCTGTGGGAGGGGTGTCGGCCATGTTGGATCAGTTTGACACGGAGGTGGGACTGCACTACCTCAAAGCCATCCACCTCAACGACTCCAAAGGCAAACACACACACACACAGCAATTCCATCATACATTTGTGTCATACTCATTGAAATTATTTGATTGTATTTGACAGGTATCAACATTTTATCTCACTGTATATATTATATATATATATATATATGTATATACAGTATATATGTATATATTGGCATTGGCATCGCCAAGCTCACTATGTATGTTTGCGTGGTGCCCAGGTAAGCTAGGCTGTCACCTTGACCGCCATGAAGACATCGGCAAGGGTCAGATAGGAATCTCAGCCTTCCAGGACATCGTTAACGAACCCAGACTGGACAACATCCCCTTGATACTGGAGACCCCCGGACGGTGAGTGGACCAGTGCGGACACAAAGGTTCATAGGTCATGGGTGAACTGCAGTTGAAGTGGATAGATGGATTTGTAGCTCCTTTCCTCTGTTATCCTCTGTGTTGATGCAGTTTAACCTCTGACCTCTCTCCACAGGCCGGGGTTTGAGTATGCCGAACAGATCGAACTACTCTACTCTCTCATTAAAAGCAAATAGAAGAAGAACCCTGATTGGTTGTTGTCACGGAGACAATAAAGTCTATAGGACCTAACGGGCAAAGGTGGTGATATGTCACAACAAGAATAGGTGACGAAACTTCCCCAACAAATAATTTTGATTATTAGAAAAGTTTGATTACATATTTTTATTTTTGTTAAGCAACCACTTGGGGGCAGTAGATGAGCAGTAATGCATTTTCAGAACTATTATATTTGATAAGAAACACAAATGTTAATATAACTTGAAATGTTATATTTTGGTTTATGGGACCTATAATGTCGTTTTGAAGATAATTTGTTTAAATGTGTTTATTTGTCTTTAATAAATGTGATGTCACCACCAGCAAAAACAACGCACACACTCCTCTGTGGACACATCTGTTGAATACCATCTCATTGCTTCAGCTGTTAATTCCTGGGAAGACATAACTTAACACACACACACACACACACCAAATACAGTCACACTATCACATTAAACCTCACGCCTGCATACGGGACCTTGAATAAAGAACACTGTAGTAACCAATGTGTTGAGTATGTGTAACTTAAGTCAAATGGCAGTTATACCCTAACCCTGTAATCCCTGATAAATATGGGGTTGATTGTGTCCTGAATACTAATAGCTTCACACCTAAAACACAACACAGTGTTTTTCTCCAATTGTCTGTTAGGATTGTCATTGAACACAGAGGCGAGGATAGCGTCACAGACAGATATAAATAAATGTAGAGACGGTTAAACAACAACAACACATCTTTCATTTGGGGAGGTTAACAGACAGGAAGTGGAGGTGCCTGGCCCCAGAATGTCTCTGCTTTCTGGCCCCGCCCACAGGAAATGCCTGTCGGGTCTGTAAAGATGCAACAAGCACTCGGATCAGTGCAGACCATTAGGCCTACTGGTTTATGATTAATGCCCTTTGGTGGTGGGGGGGTATGGTGGCATTTAGAAAGGCTCTACTCAGGTGATGGAAGATCAGGGGTCAGACATGATGTGAACTCGTTCTCTGTGATGATTCTGCAGTTTAATAATGTGTTGGAAAATGTAATAGTACAAAATAAAATGGGATTCATGTTTAATGTAACGGCAATTCAACTCACAATGAACCTACAAAACTCAGTTATTACTAGATATTTCAGGGAACACGACGGCCATAGCTTTCCAAACTTCAAGCTTGTGAATTACAACAGAAAAACAAAATGGTGCCTGCATATAGATTTGAATGAACTCTCCCAACACTATAATCGGTTTCTCCAGAAATGTTTTATTTATTTTTTTTCCTCTCTGTGGTTTCATAGATTCTACTGAGAACAGTCTGGCCTTTACAACGTCAGGACGGAGGATCCGGTTTCCACAAGGACGCCATACCTTATGGCACACTAAATATATAAAGAACACATTCATCATAAGCAAAGAGCTGTATTTGGCTTGTCTTGCCGTCCATGTATAAATCACATTGTTAAGTTCTTGGATGTGCACAGTTAGCGCACAATACTGTGGTCCACTTTGTTTTGCTTTTCATTCTCTAGGCTCTTGCCAGTATCTTGTGGGATTTTTGGGTGAGGCAATTATACAATCCAATATTCCTGAGAAACCAGTCCAAGTCCAAGACAGAGCTAAGCCTTTGTGTTTTACTTCCTGTAATAAACTTCTATAATTTTGTCTTAAGGGGTGTTTCATGTCACAGTATACATACAGTATATCCATATGTGGGATTTAAATTAGGCCTTGCAACTATTACTGCATTTTTGCTTTTATTAATCCTAAAGTAAGTCACTGGTGGTGGCTTTGGAATAAACTCTCAGCAGCCTGAGATGGACATTTAAAAAGTATTGATATGCACCTACACTCGTTCTCTGTTGCCGTTGGTCTCCCTAACACACACACACACACAAACACACGCTCACACACACACACACACACACTGACGCACACACTCGCAGTCTCTCTCTATTACTCTGTCTCTCTCGCTCTCTGTGTTGAAGATAATTATTTCTGTAAGGCAGCTTCGCTGGGGTATGGTTAATTTAACAAGCATGATTACCCCAGGGAATTACAAGTGCTTGTATCATGAGTGTGTGGGACTAAAACACTAAGACAGCCAGACAGGAGACATACAAGAGAAGCCTTGGTTTAGTTATACTCCTCCCAATAAATTAAAAAGACTGGTGAGAGAGGGAGAGAGG